>JAJEKB010010774.1:24157-52169 GCA_022393335.1 Macrotrachela quadricornifera | reverse complement strand
CGACTTTTTACTTGAATACATGCCAAGTAGAGAAAAAATAGAAGATGGCGACGATGATGACGAAGAAGAAACATAATGTCGACATCTATTCCTTTCCTCCATCATCGTTCTTGTATTTTATAGAAATTATATTAGAATATATCTGGATCGTTGTCCAGGGGTCAGGGCAACTATCTATGAATGTCCTAATCGACTAGTTCACAATTTATATGTATATATACATACACATATAAACAAAAAAGGAAAAAAAATATTCTTTTAGTTGCTAGTAATAAATAATAATGAATAGTTTTATGTTAATGTTTATTTGATGAATGCTTGAATTTGTAGTATTGATAAAGTACGACATATATATTGGTTTTTTGATTTTCAATATATTTATTATAGAAAAATTAAGATTGTAATAGATAATCATTCCAGATTTGACTTTTATATAAAGTGACGATACATATTTTTTTTCCCTTATATTTGATGTATTAATAAAGTTATTTGTCGAGAAATGTGGAAGAAGTGAAAGTTATTTATAAATGAAAATAATCGAAATCAATTAAGTTATTCTATTTGAAAAGATTTTATGCACTCAATGATAAAATGAATATGAATCCATATTTTACATTGTGCAGATGTTAATATTTATCTTATAATGAAATTTGATATTATTAAGCTTAGTCATTGTATTTTAAAACCTTGATTTCAGAGAAAGAAAAGTACATGATATGATAAATATTTTTGTCAATTTAGCAGATTTAACAATGATTAATAGTGAATCTTATCTATAATTATCAAACATCATTTAACAAATTAACAAAAAAATATACAATATTTAACACATGTGAAAATAACAATATCTACTGCATCCAATTTATATTTCCTTCCGTAAATAATTGGATTTAGATTGTTTAGGAATAGTAAGATGTTTCATCTGTTAATATTGTCTGTTCTGATATACACTAAGTTTGACTTAAAATATTTTTTAATGAATGAATGAAATAAACATTTTGTTTTCGCAAATGATATATAAATGAAATACAACACTGGTATTTTTAATGCCATACAGTTTATGTGAAATCTATACTACTGAATAAGTAGTAGACTTATATCTTATTTCAACACATAAAGATATTACACAAGATGTTCTCCAAGTTATCAATCATCTTTTCCTCAAAACATACATGAATATATGTAGTTTATTGTGTTGACGTCAGATGTTAGAATTTTAGAAGTGTTCTAACTATCAACATTCTTCTGAGAAAGATATTTTTTGTTAAATCCAATTTCCAATCAGTCTATTATGTATTGTTAAGAAGAATAGTCACAGATACTTCAACAGTAAATTACAAATACAAACAAAAATCCATCAGTAGACAGAAAATGATTACATATGCAAGAGTGCTTTTTTTTTAGATTAATTTCTTCATCTAATGAAAAGATAAAGAAATAGTTTGTCCTACCATGTTGCATATTTAATCCTTTTCTATTTTATATCTGTGGATATTTTGTCTTATCATATATAGTTGATCGAATGAAAATTATGTTTGATAAAAAACATATTTCTCAGAAAAGTATTGATTGTCAAGGTATAGAGACTTACGAGTGTCTAGAACTCAGATATTTCGTATTATCGAAATGAATTGTATATAGTCTTGTACGTTTTTTTAAAAAAAAAGCAAGTTATTCTTTGACGAACTTTATCACTATTTTTCTATTCATTGTGAACATAATAGTGTGCATTATTATTTGAGATGTGGTCTATACACTTTTAGAGCCAACTATTGAAATTCATAGTATTTACTTGTATAGTTATGCACAAATTTAATAACGACTCATACTAAAAAACTTTGCTATAATCTGCTTGTATTTGAGACATAAAAATAAATGATTGAGCAATAAGGTCCATTAGGAAAATTTTTCTTTGATATCGATTATCACTCTTAATGCTCTGGTATTGTCTTTAGATTTAATATTATGTTTTCACAGTACAATCTATAAAGTAGCACACGCTTATTGAAACAGCTATATTAATTTCCATCGACAAGTATGACAAATGTCTTGTTATACATCATTCATAGCTAATAATATTGATGTCAAACTTTCTTTGATTTCTTGAAGTATTTTTATCTATCTTTTTTTCATGCGAGTATGAATGATGGACATCTATTATTACCTTTTTATTTCTGCTCAAAACAACATATTTTCTAAAATAAATGATATTACATTTCCTATGAAATATGATAAATAATCAGACTAAGTATCAGATTAAATTGAGCCGTCTCCGACATTAGAAAGCAAAATTAATTAATGTAATTAGTAGCATCATCCAAATATACTGATCTCATATTAAGACTTCCAAACATATAAACTCAATAAATTGCTTTATCAATGACTATTTAACTTAACCTTTTTGTCTTTCTTTATCATTCCAATCGTTGTGTTTATAGGCTACTAATATGATTGTCTTTAACATAGAGTACCTTGAATGGTACTAGATTTCTAAAAAAACTCAAAATTATCAAATATCGATATGAAATAAGGTTCGATTAGATAAGAAAGAGGTGAAAAGAGAATTTGTTTGATTGTACTATTATGTAATACTTGCCTGAAATATTGAGTACGTCTATTTCTATGTTAATCGCGTCTAAGTTTAAATATAGTGAGCATATGATATTCGGTCTAAAATTTCGATATTTTTCCTTTATAAAAATATACGTATGTACTAAGTTACAAAAATTAGAATGCTTCACAACACAGACATTTAGAAAGTTATATTTATAAAATAAATAAAACCCAGGGTACATCTAAAGTTTAATGATACTCCTTATCTTTGCATCATGCTGATTATCATATCAGTCATATTACACATATGAGTATGATAAAACTTACTCAGTGTCGAAAATGATTCATCATCAATAGTAATAACTACCAAGAATACTTATATAGTTCACGTGACTTTTGACAGTTGATAAATGAAAAAATTATTGTTCCACAGCTACTTCTCTATGGACAATGACTGGCATTCCATTAGGATATTACTGAACAGAGACTAGAATTCAATCGAACTAAACAATGTCCTAGCAACTCCAGTTCATTTAACACTTTGCTGCTAATATTATTTTGTTCCATTCAACGAAAGCTTCGTTTTTCTTTAAATTATCAAAAATATAATAGAATTACAATTATAGAGAAGATCTCCATGAAAAAGCTTTATTATTCATCTCGATTCAATCGATCGGATCAAGTCCTGATGAAAATAGAATTGTATTGGACTGTATAAGAAATTGTTAAGCTTTTATAGTCTAGATCGAGCCATGGAAAAGTCGCTTGATTTCCTGTTCACTTAATATTAGAGTTTATTCAAGATGTATGATGTCAATATCATTTCTCTACAATTAAAAATGAGTTTTACTTTGTCATTTTGTGTAAAAAGGTTATTATCATTTGTTAATAACATTTTAAAATAATCTTTTTATTGTTGTTTTTAGTGTCGTTATCGTAAGAAGAAAAGAAAAAATTGACAAATTTTAATTCAAGACCACCTCCACTATGTAAATAATCGCGTTTCTCAATATTTGTTGTTCTCTTGATATTCAAATATTGCTAATACAAGTCTCTACTATCAATAATACGCTTACTTTTTATGACATGACGAAGTAAAACTCACAAATAAGCTAAAATATGTAAAATTAACATCATCTATCTTTAACAAGCTCAACATCTTTTCCTGAATTATTACATCAGATAGAATGATCTTGAAAATATAGAAAAAAAAAACAGATTTTGAAAAATGTTAAAAGATAAAATTATTGTATACATAATGTGATATTGTGTCATATAACTCATATCATTCATTCAGCAATTACAAAAATAAATATGAAGATAGTTTGTTTTCAGATGTATATGTAATAAAATTATCCGTATACATTATCTTAATCATCGTGTACAACCTGTCTTCTGTGATCTATTCTCTAAATATAATACGCCTCTATTTCATAAAGCAAACACAACTGAATGTATGTAGTAAGCTAGTTCAATATATGCATGGACAGTCATAATATTCATAACTTTTCCTGGAAGTATTGAAGAAAATATTGCTAACCTTGACACATTTATTATTCTCTTTTCTTTAAAATCACGTTCGTTTTATGTATTTAAGTGAAATAAATAAATAAATAGATTAATTACCTCTAATGTCGCAAAAATTATCTCATTCATTATAAACACAATCAACATATCCTATCATTGCTCAATATCAAATAATAAAATATTGTATATTATATTCATATTAAATATCAAACGGAATTGTATAAAAACAACTAGACAACGAACAATATGCGATATGAAATAAAATAGGAACATGGAATTTGGTTGATTGGAAATGATTCTTCAATAGCACATGATCTCGTTACCTATTTCAACACACATATTTATTAGTTTCTTAATATCAGTTGTTCATTTAAAAAAACACTCAATTTTTTAATTTCACCTCTCACTGAAAATTTTACGAATAAAAGATCTTATTGATATATTTCCAAACCACGATCAATATGATTCAGTCTTCGGTTATTTTTCTCATAATACGATATTTTATATCATACTATGGTTGAGTAAATTGTCATGATTTACCTGGATGAAAAAATGTCAAATATCGTTTCATATTTATCTATAAAATGGTGTAATAATGACTTATTCCAAATATAAGTAGATATTTGTTTTTTATTTCTAAACAGATATTAGAATTTTTACAAGGCGTTTCTTCAATACAATTTGAGAATTAAACGATTGTATTTCGTAGCTAGTTATTGATTTTAGACTCTAATGACTGGCAAAGTCGATACATATCTATGTATGCTATCGTGATTAAGAAGCTTAACATCGTTAGTTGCGCATATGTGTGCGTGTTTGTACATTTTTGTCAATTAAGAAGAACAAAAAAAAAAAACGAGAAGAAAAGTGAAAGCATACGATTGTATGTTGCTGAAAAAAAAAATCTCTTTCGCTAAATTATAGCTTATTTCTTTCTCTCTATCTCTCTTTCGAAATATACGTACATAGATTGGATCGTTTTATAATCTTAGTGTTGTTAATGATCAAGAGTTTGTCGTGTAAGCGAAATAAATGGAGTGTGTTAGACAAGAAGTTACTAGTGAACAAACGACAACGATCGATAATCTTATTTTAGTCGGTTATTAGAAGAAAAAAAAAAAAAGAAAATTTCTTTTCTTGATATCCGGAAAGAGAGAAAGCGAGAGAGAGAGAGAAATAGAGACATCGTACCATATGTAACAAACTCGATTTAGTTTATTATCGTCGTTACAACTCAACTTGATGTATATACTATTCATATTTTTAAATACATGAATGAATTATTAAACGTAAGTTTTTCTTTTTAAATCGAAAAAAAAAAACAAAGCAACATGAATGTATTCATTGCATGTCCTTGATTAGATATATTGAAATATTAAGGCACGTGGTTATGAATACTATTATGTTAGCTGATCAACTTCAAATAATTTTTCCGGATGGAATAAAAATAAAAATTAATACAAAAAAAAAAAAAAGAAAAAAAAGAAAAAGAAATTTAATCTTCTAAAAAATTGATAAGTAATTGAATGATATCTGTAAATCGTTTTATTTTATTATCACTATCATTATTATCAATAATCCAATTAAAATAAGTAAATTCATTTTGTAATTGATTAATTATACTTTTTAATTTATCATATTTATGTATATGTGATAATATATAATTAAGTATATATGGATATGCAAGATAACCATGTTTAACTTGTTCAATAAATATATCAATTTTAACTGATCGTTTTAATTGACTTATTTGTTGAATAAAACCTAATGGTCGAGTTGAACTATATTGATATAATAAATGTTTAAATAAATATCGACGTTTTTCTTCATCATCTTCATTTTCTTCAAATTGTCGACATAATTGTTGCATTTCAGCTTGACCAATATTACGATCATATATACATAATTGACAATAACAATCATCAATATAATATTCACGTAAACGAAGTGTTCGATCAATATAAGAATTATAAACTGTTGATAAATAACATATTGTCATTTCTTCACCTATTTCAATTGGTTTAAGTACACTAAGAAAACAGAATTGATTAATTATAATATAAAAACAATTTGGTAAACATGAATGATTAAATCGAGATAATTTTGGCCATAAACCATTACCAATTATATTTCGTTCAAAAAGTTCTATAAAAGCTTTATATGGAAGAACATAATAATCTTCATCATCAGATTTTTTTCGTAATGGTTGCTGACGTAATGGTGTTAAATGAGATAATTTTTCAATGAATTGTTTATGATCAACTAATATACGTGTTTCAACTTGTTTTAAAAGTTCAAGAGTTGTCTGTCGAATATATTTTCCACCATTTGTTCCACCTTCTTCTGTATTTCTATGTTCAGGTTTTTGTGTTAAAGAAAAAGTAACTAAATGTGATGGATCATCAACAAGTATTTCATTTGATTTTGATTGAACATATGCAAATGGTCGTTCAACCATTAATAATGTACCAGGTTTTAAATTACATAAAGCATATACACCAAAACCTTTTTCCTATAAAGAAAAAAAAATATGATTTTACCATTTAAATACGAATAAATTCATTTTAAATAAAAGGACAGAGTTTTTCACCATGTAAATTCATGCATTTATTCTCATAAGCGACTATTTTACTATATAAATCCTTACGAGAAATTTTTTCCTATTCGTCGATCCTATATATGATGCATGTAACCATATATTTAATTATATATAAATATGTTATGAATAATTTACCGGTTTATCACACTGTCGAAATTCATAAACATTTTGTCTTTCAAATTCAGCACAAAATTCGTCAGTATTTTTTGTTCGTCCTGTTAATAAATCAAACATATCATAATCTCCTTCAGCTTCACGTTGTAAACGTGGTATATCAGAATCAAGTATACGTCGAAAACGTTCAATAATTTCATTACATGTTGTTGGAATATCTTGTACATGTTCGAATAATGTATCAATAGATAATTTAGCTTTATCAAATAATTGTAAACCAATTAATGCACGCATTTTTCGATAATGTACTTTCCATGTAAGTGTTGAATCATTATTATCATCATTTGGATTATTTGTCCATATATCTAATACACGTTCACAATCAAGAAGAGCTAAATGAGGTAATTGAACTTGTAAATAACATCCAGCACGATTATATAATATACGAGTATCATTTGAACTTTTAGACAAGCCAAGAGAATAATATTCAATAGCACTGTAAACTTCATTATTATCAAAACATTTGTTACCTAAAACAAAGAAGATTATGAAATTATGCAAAATATTTAACTAAAAGAATGATCAACAAATTATTCGGAAAAAAAAGAAAGTAGTATATTTATAGAAGTTTTTCTTGATTAAAATCAATTTTAGAAATACTGTTGTAAAGTTTTTTATATGATATCGAAATAAAATTGTAGCTTTTTAAAACTCCATAAAACGTTTTTTCTTTGATTACTGCAATCTTTTTTTTTATTATCTTTGACATAAAATCATTGAGTTCTTTTATCGTTTTTCTTTTTAGAAATCCCTATTGTATCTTCTTGGGAAAAAAAATGATCATAGATTCATAAGATTGCTTCATATGTTTCAATTCATAATAAAAGAAAAAACGTTGGGTATTTTTTCATGAATAAAAACTTCAAATTTTTCTTCTATCATCAGAAAAGATTCAACTTATTTAAATAATTCATATATAGTTTTAAAAAGCCACAAATATATCTCATTCAACATATGCCTATCAAATAAAAACATTTGTCGACTATTGTCTCATTATTTTAATTTTATATATATATGAAAAAAATTTCATTACCTAAATCACGTAATTTATCAGCATCCATTTGCTCAATCTCTTTTTCATAATCAGTGAACCACATTTCAAGTCTTGGATTATCTACACGTAATATTAATAAACCATCCGCAGCCATTTTTATAAATGGATTTCCAATAATAAAATGTCTATCACATTTTATTCGATTTTTTATATGTTCCACTGATTGATCTGCTAACATTGTATACCAATTATATATTGCCATACGTATAGTATTACCATTTTCATCTTCAACAATAGATTGAATAGATCTTGGTGTTATAAATGGTTCAACAATTGAATGTACATGAATCATTGAACCTTTATGTACACGATTTATTTTTGTTTCTTTAAGATTAATACGTGTCATAGATGTAAGACGATTATAAGTTTGTTGTTTTGAAAGAAATGATAATGAACGATATTTTAATTGTATATCAAATGCATATGGTATAACATTATAATCATCAAATGTAAGGGCTTTAGTATAACGATCAAAAGATAACATTAATTCTTTTTTTGTATATATTTCATGAAATAAACGAGAATTTAATTCTGTACCATAAATTCCTGTTGGTGCTGCAAGTAAACGATCAACAATATGAAATGGTGATGTACTTTTATCATCGGGCATTGTTGAACGTTGTGATATAGCTGTTAAACGTCGTGCAGCTCTAGCTGCTTTTTTATTATTTTGACATTGTCGAGCAAAATAAAATGCTAAATTTGTCATATCAATATTTGGTAATAATTGTGATAAGTCTGCAAATTTTAATAATTGTCGTCGATGTTCATCACAACATACATGAGATGGCATGTCAGGATTTGAAGATTCAGTTTGTTTAATTCTATAGAAATATATATGTATTTGTAGAAATAAAATAATAAATTTTATTCTTATAAAAGAATTTTCCACAAATAAAATGAATAATAATGGAACAGAGACCTCTTTTTTTTCTTTCGTATTCTAATAAATTTATTTGATGAATAATGACAAATAGTTTTCATACCTTTGAAACATTGTATGTCAAATAAATAATTATGAAAATAAGTTTTTTTTGTTTTACAATTAACTATATTTATTTAAATCGAATAATTCACCTTGTTTTGTCTATGGTATCTATAGCAACCACAATACACCTGATGTTGGAAGAGACAAAATATGAACAGCGTATAAGTAAAATCTTTTATAAGTATGTCCTAGAAAATGGGAAGAGAAAGAACGAAAAAGAAAGGATATATATAATTGGTCATACAAAATACCAATTCATAAATCGCAAAACGAATAGATGCCCTTCAATATGAGTGGACGAAAATAGTTTAATTTTATTTGATTTTGAGTGAATCAAAAATGTGATTATTATATTTCTATATTCGTTTATATTTATATTGATTTCATGCTGTTTATCGTCTTTCTCTCGTTGAATCATTGATATTTCAATCATTGTATCTAATTAATTTCAAAAAGAAAATGTTAATATACTCTCTAATAATGAAATAAAGAGGTCACTACATCATTTCCAGTGATTTTTTTCTTGAATGGTTTTTTCCAACTCTGTTGGATTGCATGTAGATGAATCTAGAATATGTTAGGATATTTATAGTAGGTTCGTTCGAATCATCAGTGTAAGTATTACTCATTTGTTACTCAATAGAAAAAAAAGAAAAAGAGAGAACAGAGTACTCATGACGTGAAACATGTATAACGACGTGGCATACATCACTATTATTTTATATTATCACAACTATTTGGAAATACAGGTTTGAATTCTATTTATTTGTATCTTAGAAAAATATTTCTAAACAATTTCTTTGTTTACGTAATTTATTATCAAACATATATTTCAGTTAGAAAAAAAAACATTTTATGAATAATATAGTGAAATATTGATCTTGTTTGAAATTGAACTTGAAACTTTAATTATAAAAGAAATATAATCATGAATGTAATTTTATTTCAAAAAATCAAGATTAGAGAAGAACCTCAAAGTATTATATCATGTGAAAATAAAAAATAAACTTCATTAATTTATTGGGAAAAAAAGACAATACATCGAATGTTTTCTCGTATACCTTGAATAAGAGACGTTTCTAGTTCGCGTGTTGATCATGAACACGGACGTCCATGCCCACAGACCATAAACAAATTTGAAATTATCTCTCATTGGCAAAGACATACGAGAAAGATTATCAATATACCTCCTTTAGTAAAAAATGGGAGAAGTCTTTTTTTATTTTCACATGGTTGTAAAGCATTATATATGTAAAATATCAAAACTCCCAAGAAACGAAAAATATCTAAAATGTTAATGATCAAATTGTTTTTTAAATACTATAATAAAACGATCATAATCTTCATATACCTGAGATCTGATCGAAATTAAATAGTAAATAAAAAACAAAAAATAAAAAACTAGATCCGTTAAAACCAAAGACGTCTGACATGTTGAACTCATCGATTACAATTTTCGTCTAGTATAGTATTTAAAAAACAATTTGATCATCAATATTTTAGATATTTTTCGTTCATGGTAGTCATGATTATTTTCCATATGTTTGCAAGAATAATGGATTAAATAATTCATGTATCGAGAATAAATGATTAATATAATTGAAAAAGCAAAAAATGGTAACGGTGCCAAATCATGTGTATATGCGGACAAAAGCCTTCACTGTTGCTCGGCAAATTGGACATGTTTTCAAACTATGACCACAAGCAACACAACTTGTTAAATGACCACATGGTAAACAAGCTACTTGACGTTCTGTAGTCAGACAGAGAACACATAGACTTGGTTCTTCTATAAATCGAAAAAATAAAATAAAAAACAAGCATTAATGGGATAAAAATTTTCTACCTGTTTTAACTGTAACCCTAGGACGTGCTGCAACTGTTGAAATAATTTTTGGAATTTCAATTTCTAAATATAAGAAAATGGTTTTTTTATTTATGAATTAGAAAAATAAAAAGAATTAAATATATATACTTTGAATTTCCGGTGCTTGCTTGATCTCTGGTACCTGTGGTTTTATGCCTTGTTCTTGATCTTCAATAAATTTTTTCATCCAATTTTGTGGAATCAGTATATTAGCTTCATTGCCATTGATTAATTTAACTTGTTTATCAAGAATAAGACATGCAACACGAAGGTCAACATCCGTTTTAAAATCATCCTCTAAAAATAAAAAATAAAATTATAGAAATAATAAATTTCATTCGTTGTTCTTTTTTTAAATATTGACTTACTCTTAAATCGAAGTTGCATTTCATAAACTTTCCTTTAATTGAAATATATATATAAGCTAATTTTCGTTAAATATAAATATTACCTTATAATTGCCATACTATAGCCTTCTTGTCGAAGTTTTTCAACAACTGGTAAATCAAGACGAGCCTTGACCATCCTATCAATTTCGTCACTTGTCCATGGAATGTATTGTGAACTCTCACCATTATTGGTTTCTTGTAAATTTTGTTGTGCTAAATTTAAAACAAAATTTTTTTTTTTTTTTATTAATTTTTTTTCTGCTACATACCACGTAGTTCGCGATTCTTTCGTTGAATAGCTTGATAAAGATTTTCGCCAATATATTGTCGAATATAAGCGCATTGTGGAAACCATCTAGCATGTTCGACCTTTGGATCATCGGCGGACTGCCAATTTCGTAAAGCTCCATTACAGTAAAAGCATCTTACGATAGTTTTCTCACCTAAAATAAAATATATAATAAAACGTTATATGATTATTTAGATAATTAGTACCTGTATAAAAAAATCCAGCTTCGACGAAAGAATCAATCGATGGTAATGATGATGGCTCCGATTCTGGCCATGTTTGAAATGTTTGGTGTCGACGAAATACTGCTGAATATTCAGCATGTACAGCGCCAACTATAGTTTGACCATTTGGTACATCATTTATCGTTGGATTAACTGCAGGTACTTGATTTTGATTGTTAATTCCTTTCTTTTCATTTATACGTATGAAAAAACATCGAGGAGACTTGAGTCGATGAACCTCGTAAGGTCTATCAGTTTCATTCCAATTATGAAACATTGTATCACAATGTATACATATCACTCTATCAGCTATGTTAGTATACCACCAACCTGCATAAGCCATTTCTTGAGCACTTGGTGTGATTGATGGCCAATTTAAAAATGTATATGTTCGAGCACGATCCACAGCATCTGTTGATAATGAACCAATAAATAGATTTTCACGAATATTATTATTTGTATCACCACCACCGTGATCCGTATAGTTCCTGTAGTCTGGATTTGAGACATTCGTACGTGGAATTATTGTTTTCAGAAGCGATACTGATTGATCTGAATGTATATAAAGAAGTTCCTAATCACTTTTCTTTAATGTTATGCATGTACCAAACCATATCTTAGCTTCTTAACGATTTAAATTATATTTACATGTTAGATGATCATCATGTAGTTACCCACATAAGCGGTTTTCTAGATGATGAAAACAATATTAATTTAACTGATGTAATCGTTTAAGATGAAAGAATTCAGAATTAATTTTTTTTTATACTTCTATTCTTTCAAATTGACTTTATGGATTAGTTGAAAAGATTATTTCTAATTTTTTAATCCATTGAATTTTTTTTTTGACTTTTCATTTATCAATAGAATTGAATCACTTTGGTTTGGTACATGTCTACTTTACATTATTGGTTATATAAAAAAAAGATACAATACCATCTTTCGAAAATATTTCACGTTGATCCATAACAAATGGACATTTTGGACTTTTCTCGATATGTTCTTGTTTTGGATCCATTCCCGGTTTCCATGAATCGATTTCAAGACCACAGGCATCACATTTCACCTTATCACTTTTTCCAGTGTACGAAAAACCAACTTTGGCAAGTAATGCAGGTGATACATTGCATTGTGTATTTGTCTTCCATTGTCGAAATGTTGCTAAACGATATAGATCAGGTTTAAGTCGACGCGTTTGACGAAGTATTGTTTTATGTGAAGGATTCGACGGTATTGAGCTGTTTATAGTTTGAACACTTGTTGCCATTTTTTTTTATTATTTTTCATGAGGTTAGTACCTCTTTTTTTCGGCAAAGCTATTTAAAAAAATTATTATCAATAAGATCGAACAAATAATTCAAATACTATTAAATATACTAGGTGGGTAAAAATATTTTTCCAGTCAGAAATTTTTTATGTTCAACATTAAAAGGTTTTCATAATCGTCACTATTTAGTACCAACAAATTCCATTTTTGATATGCTTTAATTTATTATAAAATTCATTATGGTTGCTTTGTGAGATCATAGCATTACTCTCTTGGAAAAATATTTTTACCCACCCTGTACATATTTAGATAAGTAGATAGTTAGGATGATTCAAAAGATTTAGCCAGAGCGTCTAAAAGACTTTGTTGGATAAGATGACTTATCCAGAAATGAAAAGACAAATATACCATGTTGCAGAGCTTTTTAAAATGCATTGAGTAGTACATAGTAAATCCTGTTTTCATAAGACTTTGAAGGAATTACAATCAATTTACTGATAGACGACTACATGCTCACGCTTAGACATGATAAATGACTTAAAATTATAGTTCTTAGTATTGGTACAATAGTTTTTCCCACACACGAATGTGTGGAGTTTTTGATGGATTACGATCTGATATACGTTTACATCTTTAGTTATCTATAAGTAAATGGATTCCATCTTCTTCATAGGCTTATAAAAACAGAATTTATTATATGCCACTTGACGCATGTCAAAAAGCTCTATAATATGATATATTTGTCTTTTCATTTCTGCCTAGATCACATTATCTAACAAAGTCTTTCAGATATTGTTGCTAGAACTTTTCAACCATTCTAAGTATTGCTAAGCGAATTTTATTAAATATTCAAGATAGTTCATATTGTAAATTATTTTTCAACAAGTTAATCAAAAGTCAGTTTATGGTGCCTGGATTAGTCAAGATGAATCCTCAGATACTACAATTTATCGGTTTGAGTTCCAATAAAGATACTGTAAAAATTAAACCATTCTATTTGTATACATAGCATACATGAAGTCAAAATTATAGGCTATAACAATTATATTCCAAATTGCCTAGAATCTTATTCATAGAACATAGAAATAAACATCTGTTCGATACAATAATTGTAAAACGGATTGTCGATAAAATCAACTTCATACGAATTTTAGATATGAACAGATCAACATAGTGTCATATCCGTCATATACATGAGATCTTATATTACTAGAAATCCATATTTTGAGTTCGATTCAATGAAGAAAAAGATCTTGTAAGAGGCGCCAGAAATTAATTAGGATAGTTTAGATAGATAATTTGTAATAGCAGTAACCAAATGAAGAATACAAAAAAGTTGAAATGCATATGATTGTAAACGAATTAAGTCAACCGAATATATCTAGTCTTGGATGTTTTATTCGTTGATGTAATTGGTATAAAAAATAGAATTTGATCGATGAAATATAATACGATAGCCGAAATAAATCATATGATCAATAAAATAATTAGAAAGTTGAAAGTTGATATGTGTATATTATAAAGTAAATTTTGATAAGACGAATTTTCATCATAATTTTATTTCCATCTGTCGTTGTTTCTTAACATTTTACAAATTGGTATACGATATACGGCGACATCTATTCGAATTAAATTTTTTAAGTTCTTTGAATTAATTATTTTTCATTATATTGAACTTTAAAAATGGTTAATTTCACATTGAAAACGTTTTCTTTTCTATTTTGAAACTAATTCGAAATGAAATCAAATTGACTATGATTAAAAACATTTCAGGAATTAATATAAATGCTCGAATTTCACATAAAAAAAATAATAGCAACTATCTTGAATATTTAATAAAATTCAAATTAAAACTATCTACTTTAATATTTTTATCTAATAGTATCAGAACTTTTGGTCAATCTTATATCTCTTGATATCATAATACGTACAAACGACAAATGTTTCTTCCAGATCTCTCATAATCTATACATGTACATATATTCAATTATGTATTTTTTCCCACTATGGGTTTAGACATAGTTTTTTTTCTATAGAAAGGTACTAACCGTGAATTATTTGTTTTGTTTAGAACTTTAGATAAACATATAAAGAGGAAAAACAACATCCATTCTTCTCTTGTCATTCTTAAGGCAAAATAACCAATAGTGACTCGCTATTTACTAGTAATTTCTTCTAGGTTAAGATTGAACAAAAAACTATTTAAAATAATTTGTAACGCTACTTTCTTACCTTTTGAAAGAAATGATTGTTTAAAAATAAAAAAAACAATTTTGTGAATTATCATTGGTTATTTATACTATATAGGATTCATCAATCACGTGTCTAGAAATTACCAGAAGAGAAAACTCAAAACTAAACAAGTACAATCATCGTTAGATAGTATTGAGTCATTTGCACCGGAGTTTTTGTGCAACGTATTCTCCACGTCAGCAGTTTGATCATTTTAAACGTCATTACGTAATTAAAACGATATGTGATGCATTATTTATATAGGGAGCACCTCTATTCTAAATTAGTAATTCTTTTAAAAAGCCTTTGGCTTTTCTATTAAAATAACTTGAAAAGGAACTAATTATTTTTATTTTACCAATAAAAGTAAATTAGAATCAAAAATGACATCTAATAAAATTGAACCCAATGAAAAAAAACAATTGGTTTTTTTTTGATAATGAATGTGAGCCCATCTATAACTTCAAGCAGGGGTGTACACAAGTTTGGCTCGAGTCAATCAATATTGAAGCAGAGGTGTAGCGTAATTTTTGCAACTAGAAAGTCAAATTTTCGGGGTATGACACTCGAGCTATCCCTAGGTGTATGTCAAAAAACGAAGATACTGCGTAGTCGGACTTCAATAATACGAGTAGGCTTTGTGTCTCACATACTTCTTCGCGATACACCTTTAATAATGAATCAACGGAAAATAATCGAATGCATTATGAAGATATGTTTTGCATCAAAAGTAGTAATGCATTGATGAGAAATGATTTGTTTCTTTAAACCATGACATACTTTCTGCGATTGTTCAAATTTGATAACTAACACATCCTTCATATTTCTTCAGCAATCTTAACAAGAATTTTATAAGAATCAAGCCATCATTGATTCTTATTTTTATCGGAACTCTCATGAGAACAATCCCAGTCAATGTGTAACTTCTATCTTGACATTTGAATTATACCCGATGGACTCTAATGATAGGTGTTAGATAGGAAACTATTCCATTTCTAAAGAGTACGAGTATTTTAAAGAAAAGAAAATTATTCAGTTCTCTATTAAATTTATGTAAGTGGCAAAAATATTTTTCTACAAGACTACACATTTAATCACACAAATATTCGATAATCAATAAAACGAACTGTATCAGGTAAATTTAGCATTTATGAAAGTATAGGAATCATAGTATTTAAAAAATCTCTTTTGTTAAATTGTAACACAAAAAACTTACTTGACAAAGAAAAATCTGTTGCTGACTCATCTGACATACTCTTTTTATGTATTTAAAATGATTAATAACATATGTGGCGAACCAAAACGTTTTTATCTCGGAATTTTTCGGGGCAAATGTCATTCATCAAAATCAGAAAAACACCCACACTACATTATTAGTCAATCTATAGTGAATCATCTGTTTAGTGAAAGAAAAAATTACTATTGTATATAGATGGGCCCACGATTCTTACTAATTCTGAATAATGCAATATACTTGTTTAATAGTGATCAGCGGGGTCGCATTTTTTCATTCCGAACTCGACTCGTAAAAAAAATTTTCTTTCGACTCGGATTCCAACTCCGACTCCGAAAAAATTCCGAAACTGTATTTTATAGTTTATCGACATAGAATTCATACCAAGGTTTGATATTCTGGAAAGAGAGAAAAAGTGGGCGACTCAATAAGAAATAAAATACAGTTTATTTTGTCATAAGACACATTTCGTCACGGTTTTTTCAGAAATAATAAAGTGAAATTATGAGTAACAAATTTTAACACATAATTCATGATTATCGGAATCGGGTTTCGGAGTTCTATGCAGTTCACTATTGTTTAACAACTTACTGTTTTCTGATGGATCGACGCTTACCAACAAATACTGGCAAAGAATTATCTTCAACTTGTTTTTATTGTTTATAGAAAAATGATACAATTCTCGTGATATTTATTAGATTTCTCAACATTTTTTCCCAGAGAATAACGCAACACCATTCATAATTATTGTAAGTTATTTCGCAATCGGCTGATGACATCATCATCATAATTACAAAACAAATAAAACACATTCTATATTTTGTGGAATTCGCATATATTTTTGAAGAAAATTCTTGAGTATAGGTTTTAGGGCCCCTCCCTCACCTTAGAAAACACAATTTTTCAAAAAAAAAATCAGTATTGAGTTTTTAGCATAGATAGATGCGCTGAAATTTTCTCTTTCGGAATATATATAGCTTTTTGAAAAACGGCTGGATTTCAATAGACTTATTGTAAAAAATTTTCATTCTACTGCCCTGTTTTCCAAGAAATCTTTGTGGTTTTTTAGTTTTCCAAAACTGCTTGTTGTTGCTTACAGTACAATTGTCTATCACATTTTTATACTAACGAGGGAACATCCTCAACTGTTAAATCGCTTTTGAGTAGGTTCTATTGCCATTCGATCAGTCTTGGTGAGTAGTGAAAAAGTCTATTTTGGTTTGCCTTTGCGGTCTTCTATTATTGACTTATAGGGGTTTTATTGAATTTTTGGCCTATGGAAGTGAGAATGCATGAGAACCTGAATGATCGTATTTTGAGCTAAAATTCGGTCCATAGACAGCGCTCATAGTCATTAGAAAATCCCGAAAAGTGATTTAACAGTTAGAGATATTCCCTCGTAAGTATGATAGATGACGGCAGCTTATTCATCTATTACGCGCTTTAAAAAAGTCTAATGATATATATTAAAAATCTGCCATGTCAACATGGTTTTTTAGTGATTTGACTACAAAAACCATTTCTAAAATTTCCGTAGTATTTTTCTCAAAACATGGTTTTCAATCAGGAAAACTGAAATAACTCCTTCCCGGTTGGACCTATAGCCAATATTTTTTTTGCTTTAAAGGGCTCGATCAGAGCAAACTTTTCATTAACCACTTTTTTTAAAATCAAATCCTGAGCTGAGAAAAGTTGAATTTACTGTCGTCGAGTCACCGTTTTGTGGAACTCACACATGAAAAATGTGAGTGTAAGTTTTCAGTCGAAGTTTTGCGACTTCCCCCTCCCCCCTCCTTCTTACAGATATCCCAATTACAGACACCTCGCTCACTTCATTACAGACGTTAGCAATTTAATGAAACAAAATAATATAATGTCCATGCTTCTACAAAAGTATAGAATATTTCCTTCAAAGTGTTTGTCGAAAATTGAATAGCTTGAACTAGTTTTTGAACATTTCAAAGAATTTGAATGCTGATTATGACGTGAATAAAAATTTACGTTTAAGATGTTAATAATGCATGGATTTGCAACGATTAGCGTATAGTCTGTATTAAAACTTGTAGTTTCATCAGACTATAACTTTGAGAAATAAATAGCATCAGTGTTTATCAGTTAATGGAGATATATAATAGGCGGTTTACATTTGCTATAGATATAATAAACATTTAGAACAGTGGTATATTTATGTTAAATCAGTAATGAAAAAGATAATAATGTCAGAATAAGAAAAATAAGTATCATATTAGGAAAATAATAATATTAAATAAAACAAAAATACGAAAATGAACAATTACAAACAGATAGCAACAATACAAAATAAAAAAATGGGGCACTCGCATAAAAATAAATAATTAAAAATTCTGTTTCAAATGTAGCAAAAAAGAGATTTTTGTTCTGATCATGGATTATATTGGGAAACAGCTATACTCTACAAAATATGTTTTACTTTATGTATTTCATATTAGTTTATTGAACGCAAAAGATACATGTGAGTTCCACATTTTAGCCCCAAAGCGACTGCGCTGACAAGCTTTTTAATGCTTATTATAAGACATGTTTACCAAAGTATTCATAAAAAATCAATAATACGCAATTTGCAAATTCCGTCTGGTGAAAAGATCTGCATTGAGATGGGCTTTAATGTGAGACTACTCCGAGTTCTATATCTTGTCTTCGAACGGAGTTATAACGATTCTGCTGAAAGTCAAAAATGACCTATGAATCAGCTAGAAATCCGATCTAGTAGAACCGATCGAGCTGAAATTTTTATCAGGAGCATATCTCACCCGGATTACTCATCCATGAAAATTTCAGCTCAAAAGATCCATTCTGAGTGGAAAATCATTTCTGAGGGGGTCTTAAAGTCGAGGTTTTCCGGCTTTCCCATCCCTTACAGACATCCCCATTATAGACATCCCTTCCCCCATTACAGACGCTCATCATTATAGACAGATGTGACATGATAAATGGTTACCATGGTTTTTGATCGTTATAGTTCAACTAAAATTTCGTTGGAAATATATACCTATAAAATTAGAATAATAATATTGAAAAAAATTACAATAATATAGCTTCTAGTTAATATGAGTATGTGAGTTCCACATTTTAATCCCAAAGGGGCTGCGTTAACAAACTTTTTTGAAACATTTCAACTTAAGCCTAGAAATTCTAGTGAATTTCATAGAAAAATACCATGTTGACTATGAAGATTACGTTATCTTCGTTCGAATGTTTTGTTAAAATGATATCTTTATGTAAGAATTTTTCCAATTCGATAAAGCAGTTTTTATATACTCTTATAGGACCAGTAAAGCTATTCGCTTTATTTGACAAAAAAATTGCTTTGAAAGAATATACATATCAATGTTGAGTATATATACTTATGTTTCGAAAACAGATACCATACAATCGTATCCAAAAAAACAATGATTACATATTTACATTAATGCATGAATATACTTTGTATATAACTAAATATTTCCGTACTCTTACAAATAATTACTGACTGATATAAAGTTTATAAAAAAAAAAAAGAATTAAATATTATATATATTTATATTTGTGTAGAACAAAATGATTAAATTAAATCTGATCGAATAGACGTTTTATTCGCTATGTCATTCATACAAAACGACAATCCAACTTAATCGTTCTCCGAGTTCCTTCTTCTTCCTTTATATTCGTTGAAAAAATACCCTTTTCTCTTCCCACTTCCTTGTATGTATGAGTCAAACACGGTAAAAATTAAAATTAACAAATATCTGTAAACTCCCCCAAAATAGAAGGGTTCGTCAGTTCTATTAGAAGGTCATGCGTGAAATAATGATTGATTAGTTATTAAAAATTTAACCTGAATAGAAGGCCATTCAAAAACTAACGATGTGCGAAAACGTAGTATAAGACCACAGCCTTTTATTTTGAGGGGAGGGGGGAGTCGTTCTAATGAATAACTAAAAATACCATAATACAAGTATTCGACATTTTTTCAAGAATATCGTTCGAAAGAAAATAAGAATATGCATGTAACTAAGCTGTATATTTTTTATTCCTTAAGTAATTTCATACATTCCTATTGTAAAAAGTAAAACCTATAGAATAAATAAATTTTTCGATTTTAATAGACTAAATAATGATGACTATATTAAGTATAAATAAGAATTCTATTGTATAATAAATATAGCGCCTATCTACATAACACAATCAACAAATACAATTAAAAACAAATATAACTCACTTTTTTTTTGTTGGTAGAAATGAAATGACATGCTGGGTTTATTTTGCTACCTTTCTCTTTTTCTTTCTTCGCTTTCTTCAAACAAAAACTCGGAGATTAGCAAATCGTATATTTAGAAACACGTGGACAATTATTTAGATATCAGTAATACTAATATATCCAAGCTATACGAATCCTTAAAATAACTATCCAATAGATCATATAATACAAAAATGTAGCATCATCTTCATTAAATGGGAAAATGAGATATTTTCTAAAAGTATCACATATCGGTATGTCACGATGTATCCTAAATTAAAAAAAATCGAAGGTTTTTGGAAATTTTTAAAAATCCATCTAAATCATAGGTGACACAGAAGACAAATGTTTGAATGTTGGTGGATAAGGTCGATTTCCTTTCACTCTTAACACATGAAAAAATAATGAGACAAAAATGTATGAAATAACCTACAGCTAAATTATTAGAAAATAGTTTAAATTTTAAAAAAGATTTTTTCAATATTATTCATTGCATATGCAAGGAGTATTATTCACTGAGTGTTGTTGACAACGACGCTAGCGTTGTACAGAATGAAAAAACTTACTGATTAATCCAACAAATTTTTCATTGGTCGGAATAAAGTATAGGTTTAAGATGACCTGTTATAATTTAAATAGATAATATTTTTAATTTTACAGTTTTATATTTGATTTTTTACCCGCTGATAAATTGTCTTTTTATGCTTTGATATGAAAGTATTTTTTTATGGGCTCTTAATAGCAAGAAATAGCAAATTATAAACGACTGGGTTTTTTCCCAGTAGAAACATTATTTAGTATTCGTTCTTGTATACTGATATATCTTGATTAAATAATATATGGGGAGTTTCTCTTTTCCGTATATAGAAGCAATAGTGACTTATTATTGTTGTTAATCTTTATCTGAATTTTCTTTAAATAATTATGGAATCATTATTAACTTTATTAAAAACATTTCAAAGTAATATTAGAAAACTACTAAAAGAAACATAATTGACATTTTGTATTTATCTATTCATACGTCCTTTCTATAGGTACAATATCTTACAGATGGAAAAGAAATCGATTCAAAAGCAAAAAAAATTTTAATCAAAACCACATGTAGGTCAAATTTGATACTTGAATTCAAGTATTGACTTAGTGAAGGTTACCCTGGATGGGATGAAACACAGTGTGGACACGATGAGTTTCCTTGAGGGTGACGCGGCACACTGACTGGGTGAAATTTAGTGTTCTTGAATACATGAATTCAAGTTGCGAGTTTCATACCAGTGAATTTTATCTTTAAATTAGAAAAGATATACTCATATACACCAGTCGATAGCATTCGCACATGGTATGTCGATGCAAATAAAATGTGTGTTTAAGTTATCTATTATCGTTCAAAACCGTCAAGAATCAAAGAAATTCTTCAATATATATTTCCAAAATCGGAGAAAATTGACTCATGATGCTTTGAAATTCCGAGAAGCCACTCGGCAAAAATTTTTCAAGGCAGAAAGTGAATTCTATCTTTGAACGGTGTCACTTCTAAAATTAGTACTTGTAATTAAAAATAATTTATAATATTCCTATTTTTATTACTGTCAAATGAGGTTAACACAGAATTATCATGATTGAACAAATTTACTTAACAAGAATTATTACTTTTTTAAATAAATAGAAACATAAACAACTAGATGAATATAAATGAATTAATATATTCTCACATTTGTATCATTTAACACCATAATTATTCTCCAGTTAACATGATCATATCTGTCAAAGCTTTATGTGACTTTCCTGATTCTCTTTAAAAGCAAACGACAAATATTTATATATGAAATACATGATAAATATTCAAATCATAAATTTTACTGACAGAAACTAAATAAAATTGTTAATTATTCAGCATATTTTCTAAATATATTTGTCAATCAAAACATTAATATAAATGAATGCTAAATAATGGTTTTTTTTTATTTATATAAAATCAAAGAAAAATAACCGAAATATGAATCGAACAAATATGTGAAACCAATAACTTTCATAGTTGTGTACTTTGTACAAACAACAAGAAATTTAACTAATAGAAACGAACAAAATATGTGAATTTTTTTTAAATTAAAAAAAATCACAAGATAGAACATAAGAATCAATCATATACATTAAAAACAACAACAAAAAAAATGAAAAAAGAAAAAAAGTTCGATTTTTTTAATCATAAAAACAACAAAAAAAAAGATTACTTTTCTCTTTTTCTATTTAATCATTGCATCATTCATATCTTTTGTTTTAAAGAAATTTTTTTAATAATTAATTACTTCACGTTGTTCGGCTTTATCTGTAACAAGTGGATAACTAGCTGCACTACTAATACCACACATATTTTTCTTATTTCGAGCGATTTTTATATAACCTTTATCACCCCAAGCAGCTGACCAGCTATAAACAAAAGATAAATTCAAAAAAAAAAGAATTAAATTAAACTTATAATCTTTACCTATTCTTAACAATATAATATTCTTGTTGACCTTTAACAGGATCATTAGCAACACCATAACCAACGGCTAAAACACCATGATCAAGATCTTCTGATGAACATTTTGGATCGGTATAAACACCTAATATATTTAATTATTCAAATAAAAAATTTATTAAATATCATATATGATTTTTGCTTTTGTTTTTTTTTTACTACATACCTGATACATAGAATTGAAATGATTCTCGACTAGCATCAATAGCAACTGAAACAGGACCATGAAGTGCTAAAGCTTCTTGTAATGCTGTTTCATTTCCTTGTGGAATATCAACAAAACCATCACATGTTGTAGCAACAGATTTTCGACGAAATTTACATGCTGATTGATCCTATTACAAAAATATATTTATCTTAAAAATAAACTTAATCTTTTTTTTTTTATTTTGTTTTACTTTTCCAAGATATGGATATGTTTTTTCATCGTCAAGACCTTTATTATCATGTACATATTTAAATGCATTATCCATTAAACCACCATTACATCCATTATTACCCCAAGTTGTTGAACAATCAACAAGTTGTTGTTCACTTAAACTAACTAATTTACCTGTTGATCGTGCATGATGTCCTTCAAGTGCACCAGTCTAAAAATATTTTTTTATTAAATATAATTTTTAAAAAAATATATTTTTTCATACAGCACTAAATGCCCAACATGAACCACATTGTGCTTGATCTTTAACTGGTGTTACCATACCTTGATCACGCCAATCAATTGATACAGGTAATGTTATATAAGGCGAAGCTGAAATATGTAAACGACGGATATTTGAAGCTTGTAAACGAGAATTTTTATCACGTCGATATCCATTAAATTTTTGACGAAATTCTTCATTTGTCTAAAGAAAATTATATAAAAAATTATATTAATAATTAAAATATTTTATTTACTAATGTAGCATATTTATTAACACCAAGTCGAAACGTATGTAAGCCAAGATCATGTTCAAGATTATGTTTAATAATTAATTTAACATGACTAGCAAATATTTTAAAACGATGAAGTTCTTCAACAGTTGTATTATATACAATACCATAACCTTTTTTAAAATTTTTCCATAAACTATCAATATGAGATTCAACATGTTCTACAGCTGGTAAATAAAATCCATCACCAAGTGAAACTGGTGTTGAAGAAATCAATGGTATTAAAATAATACCAATGAGAAATATATTTAAAACTAAACGCATTTCGTAGTTTTTGTTTTATTAGTTCGAAGTTTATATCTACAAAAATGTTAAGTTATATGTACTTATCAAATCGGTTACTTGTTGATAATAATTATATAATCGGACATGACGATGATCGACTTCTTATTCTCTATCTGACTATAGTTATCTTAATTTTTGTATCTATATATACATTTGTAATCTATACGAGAGGATTATATAGAAGAAAAGAAAAAAAACCAGTGCATATTTAGATATGATTCATCTTATTCTATTCTCGTCAGCTGCCACATTCTATTCTTTCCAACCATTAAATAGATTTTTCTTACATTCAGAAGAGAAATGAATAATTTTATTATATTATTTTATATATAAACAATAATCTATATTTATGCATCGTCTCGTTTTCTTCATAGTACAAATATAAGCCAAAAAAAAAATATATGAAATATAAATAAATACACATAAAACAACTGTTATACACGATTAATACATAAAGAATAAAAAAAAATAATTCAATTTGCATTTATAAAAATGTATTTATCTGAAAAGTGTCTTAAATGACTAGAATAAAAAAAAACCCATTCTATTTAAGAAGACCAATACGTGCTGCTTTAGCTGATAAAAATGCATGTAAATGGAAGACAAATGGTTTTGGTGATGTATCAAAATATATTTCCTAATAAAAACAAAAAAAAAACAAAATTTTAAAAATATTTGAAATATTAACATACCATAACACCTTCTTCTCCATGAAAATCTAACATAAGTAAATGATTATTATCATCTGATGATGATCGAAGTTTTTCAAATGATTCTTGCCAAAGTAAACGAATATTTCCATTACCATTTTCTGATTCTGTATATAATGAAAAACCATCTTCATAATGTAAATATAATTTACATTGACGATTATTCCATGTACAAGCTTTAAAAAAAAAATATTTATTTAAAAAATTTCTTTTCTTCTGTTTTTTTGTTACATACGAAAAATAATTTCTTTTGTACGTAGAACAGCGGTTTGTAAACATTGATTCATGGCATTTATCCAATAACTACAATCATGTTTTGTTTCAATTCGAAATGTATGTGTTATAATACCAGAATTTGTTCCAACACGTAATGATAAAAATGATATATCAATATCAACTAATGAATCACGTGATGGTTGAATAAATCTTTTAAAAAAAAATGTTTTGTAATAAATAAAAACAAATAGTACATTTCTCAAAGTGATTGCACACTTATATTCTTATGATTTTTTCGATAGTCAAAATTAAATATCTACATATTAGAGCTACCTCCTGTTGTATTCTTGTAGACCTTTCAGTAGAGACCTGCAGGTCTCTACCTTTTAGCGACACATCTTTTGAAATATTAGGCTACTTATCAATTTGTGGTGTTTGAAGAGATTATTGAAAAAAGCTTTCAGCGCAATCCCTACGGGATTAAAATGGGAAACACGATATAACTGTTTTCTCTGTCGGCGACAGACTGTGACACTACTTTTGGCTGTCGGTCACGGTCTGTGACACTGCCTTTGACTGTCGGTCACGGTCTGTGACAAAGATCATCGAGTCTGTCTGTCACGGTCTGTGGGGGGGGGGGTCCAAATTTCTACCCCTAAACACTTCAACACTCTCTTTCAGATCGTCTTTCACAAAATATGCTAGTCAAGTTCAAAATTCAATTGATCGATTATCTTCTGATAGTTCACTTTGACTAATAGAACAATGTTTTCCTTCATACATTGTATTAACAGTAGTTCAAGTAAATGTTATATTTGTGCAAATACTATAAGGAAATTTAAGTCGAGAAGAGATACTTTGCATGAATGTATTAAATGTTATCATTTATCCGTACTAAGATATATGTAAAATAAAAATGTGTACAAACATTTTGAGATAATCAATGGAAAATTTTACTTTTTTTTTCTTTACCTGCATGAAAGTATTGGATAGATAATATTTGGTTGTCGACATGTTTGTTTTGATATAGGTGCATATGATAAAAAACATATTTCACAATCAGTTAAAACAAGAAATGTTGTTCGCCATGATTTAATTGTTGTTATTTCATTATGATTAACTTGTTCAGCTAACCATCCAAATGCTTTTATTTCATTAGTATGTCGTTCAATATAAAAATATTCTTCAATTTCAGGTAAAATTTTTAAAAGACAACGAGAAATTTTTGAATGTATTATATAAAACCATTTTCGTGCATACATATCATCAACAAAACGTATACTATAACATGTTTGTGTATAAGGTAAAACAATATCTAATATTGAACCATTAGTACCATTTATTAATAAAGGTGATGCTGTTATTGGAGGTGAAGATGATGATGATAGAACAAGTATATCAGTAGCTGATGATGAACGACGAAAAACATAACATAAACGAAGTGATATACGTTTGCTTTCACAATGAATTGAATCATTTGATGATTGATGTGATATAATTGTAGGATTTAATTTATTTTGAGATTGTTGTGGCTTTTGTAAAGATGAGAAATTTTGATTTTGCATTAAAGTATTTATTTCACGTAAATATTGAACTAAAATTAATTTAAATTTATTAATTAACAGACTATAAATCAAGAAAAGTTCTCTATAAATATCATACTGTAAAATTTATGCGAATTGTATATTAATTTTATTTAATAAATAACTAACCTTCAAGTTCAACTTCTTTTCCGGTTTTTTTTAATATTTGTACAGCTTCTTCATGTGAAACATGTTGTAAATCTTTTCCATTTACCGAAAGTATAGCATCACCAACATAAAGTTCTCCTGTTTGATCAGCAGGCATATTTGGAAATATTTTACTTATTAATATAGGCATTCGATTTTCTCTTCCACCTTTTATACTTATTCCTATTATTTAAAATATAAAAATTGAATATAGAAATCAAGTTTGTTCTTCTTTTTTGTCTTACCAAGTCCAGTATTATCAGGTTTAATTATTTTTACTAAACGTTTTTGATTTATAATCGTATCTAATGTATTTTGAATAAATGACCGATTATTTGATATTAAATTTTGATTATCAGTATAATTATTTAATTGTTCATTTGATATTTGTCGATCACGTTTATCATTTGCATATTCAATAAATAAATTTTCATCTTCAAGTGTTAAATTTGCTTTAATCCATTTTGAATGTATATAAAGTTCAACAACAGCACGTTGTTGTTCAGCTAATGGTGATTCAACTGTCATTAGATCTTAGGAAAATTATTTCTAAAACAGAAAAAAATAAAATTGTCAAAAGCTTTGATTTGTTTATTTATTATTGGTATTATTGAATGGTTTAATTTATTTAACCAATTAGTTTGCATGAATAAAATTAAAATAAAATTAAAAAAATAAAATAAAATATTATTTATTAAATAATAAAAATATAATGATAAAATAAATGAAGATAAAGTGACATCTATCAAATAGTATATCGATTCATAGTTTTTTTTTTATATCTCTAATGATTAGAATATTAATATTCAGTTTTCTTTTTTGCTTGTGGTTAATTGATATTTATCTCTGTTTTTTTTTTAAATATTTTAGATCGATTAAAAAGACCCATGGTAAGAGAAAGATCTGTTTTTTTATGTATTCAAATGAAGTACAATTTTCAAAAGAATTCTTTTGAAAATTGTACTTCA
>JAJEKB010010774.1:0-24147 GCA_022393335.1 Macrotrachela quadricornifera | reverse complement strand
TCTTCAATATTCAATAATTCTTTTGTAGGCACTTCGATTTACAAAAGCACATGTTACACATCCAGAATTAAAAGCAACTTTTCAATTACCTATTATTGGTGTTAAGAAAAATCCAAGTTCACCACTTTATACATCTTTAGGTGTAATTACTAAAGGAACAGTTCTTGAAGTAAGTATTCATTATCTTAAAAGAAATATTAAGACTTGATTCATTTTCAATTAGGTTAATGTTAGTGAACTTGGTATGGTTACACAAGGTGGAAAAGTTGTATGGGGAAAATATGCACAAGTAACAAATCATCCAGAAAATGATGGATGTATTAATGCTGTACTTCTCGTTTAATCTTGTCATTGTTTTCTGTATTAATAAAATAGAAATATCGACGTTTAATACATTATTTTTTAACAAAAGATCATTATGAAAATAATTATGTTAAAAAAATTTGAAAGGATTCGATAGGATAAAATATAAACCTTGAATTTAATTGTTGAAATCATTTCAGTAATTGAATTGCTGTATACTTGAAATTTCAAGTATTTAAATTTTCAAGTGTTGCCTTTCTTACTTTTAACCAACTTTGTGGAAATTTTTTCACACTCTCAAATGTTTTTTCTCGAGATTTGCCCACATTCTCAGGTGTTCTTCTGGAGATTTTCTCGTGCCCTCAACTATTCTTGGAAGAATTTGTTCTTGCCTTCGGCTGCTTCTGTGAAGTTTTATTCTCATCTTCAACTATGCTTGTAGGGATCTACCGACACCATCAGGTGTTCTCGTGGAGATTTTCCCATATCTTTACCTGCTTAGCCGCCAGGGCTGAGGGGTGACGTTGTTCGACACGTATTCACAAGGTGCTGTGTCCAAATCTCAGTATCATCACCCGTGGAATGGCCTTGAACAAGTCACTAACAGTCAAGTAGTCTCGAATGACTAATTCGTAGCGTGCTGATTACAACGTTGGTCAGTATGGTAGAGAGAAAGGATGCAGATACTATCGCCTGTAAAAAGAGAAAGACGAGAGAAATCAGCTGCACGTGGATCATAATAATTATCATGACTGGCTCTAACGAATGATAAACCTATGGGACATTTATTATTATTATAACTGTAGCAGTTTTTGTAGGGATTTATCTACATCTACAACTGTCTATGTAGGAACTTGCCCAGTGGAAAATACCGTACTTTTAAACGAATTTTTATGAATTTAAAAAAAAACAGAGCCCTAGATCGGAGAAATTAGAAACTATGAAAAGATTTCTCAGAAAAAATCAATCTAAAAAAATTTCAAAAACCACTTTCAGATTCAAATTGTTCCATCTCGAGCCATTGATTAAACTTTTTATCAGAAGTTGTTACTTTCAAAAGAATATCTCTAATATCTATTTTTCTTCTCATCATGACAATAAAATGTTTGTGAAAAATTTCAAATATTTTAACATTCTTCATAAAGGTGTGTCACTAGTGGAACTCTAACGGGTAGACCTGGATCCGACTAGATCCGGGTCTAACAAGACAGCTGCTACTTTAAAAGTAATAGCCAACTAGAACTGTATTTTTATGAGATCACCATCAAACCTTTTAGAGAAATGTGTAGTAATGTGCTACTCGCTATATTTAAATAATGAGAAATCAACTATCAAGTTTAGACTAAAAAGTTTTATGGAAAATATCATGAGTATGAATCGGATGTAGTTTTAGGACCGAAAAAATACAATCAATCAGATCGAAGAACGAATTCGAGTCCACAAAAATCTAACCAACTTGGTTCAAGTCCAGAAATTCTTGCACCCGGTGAGTTCTAATCTTTAGTCTAATTCAAATTTCTCTCATAATAAGTTACAGGTTTTTGTTTTGTTTGTCATATTCTTTGTTTGTATTACAAGTTACTAATTTAAGAGGGATCTCCTTCAGAAATGAACTTTGCTATTTTCTCTTCCGATTTCAACGAAAATTTCGGAGTGTTACTCTTAACTAGAATAGGGTACAATTAAAATACCTCTCTTAAAATCGAAAGAAATGCACAAGTTCTAATCATTTTATTACCTATTACGCGAGCAAGGATTTCATAATGGGATCACTATGTCATCATGCCGGGCTGGTATTTAAATTGTAGAGTAACCTTAGGACTAGACCCTAATAGAGTCCGATTTTTGAATTTTCCTTTGTTTGATTTTTAAAACAATATGTTTTCATCAAATGTCCAAATTCAAAAATTGTACCCTATTAAGACCTAGTCCTAACTGCTTGCTACACAACAAAAAAAACTTATCCCTTCTCTATTAAGTCGTTATTAAGCAATCCTTGTCTACGTAAACGATATGGTCGAAAAAATTGATTTTGAGAAAAGCGCTAAACAAATTTTAGGACTCGATTTTTCATGTGAATTCTTTAGATTCCCCTTTTTCGTTATACATCAATTTTGTATACATATCAACGTTCAGAAATCTAAAAATTTGTGATTCTTTTCTCAACTGTTAGTAGGCTCGTAGTGATTAATAAAAAAACCGCTTCGGTCAATACTAATGCAACTAGAAAGACAGTTTTTTTAACTGAAAAAATAAAGTAGGCCCCAAGTTTTAGCTGATTAGTGCGTCAAAATCTGATCATTTTGCGAAAAGGTATATAATTCTAAAAGTGGAAACTTCGATGCATGTTCCTATAATAAAAACTCAATTTCGAATGTCCTTCGAAAAAATAGGTTTCCTTAGGAGGGATCCCTCTTAAACAAAAAATTAGTTCGTCATCATAGAAATATGCATTTCATATCCTCCGAATATTTCTTTCTAAACCCCCCTCTATAATAGAAGACCCTGTCGTAATACAAGACCCTCCCATAATAGAAGACCCCTCTGAAAGAATTTTCTATACAAATTTTGTGTATTTCATAGGGAACTTTAGCAAAATTTAGACTTGATTTGCGAAACATAATAGAAGACCAGGGGGTCTTTTATTATAGAGGGGGGTTTACTCACACATACAATAAAGGAAAATACAGATGAAAATCTTTAGGACGAACATATAATTCTTTTGTAACAAGACGTCTTATTTGTGAACCATTGAGATATATTAAATCATTGGTAAAATTATTTATGATCATTACTAATGTCAGGATTGTAACCGGTCTAGAATTTTCAAACTGATCCGGTCCGATCGATAAAAACTGGCTAATACATTAGCACAATGAATACATCATGTTATAGTGGTTTAGCATCTGTAGAGTTATTAAATGATGAATATAAGCTATTTCTCTCTGGAAGAGAAGGGTAGTTTTACCCAACATATAATTCTTTGAGTCTAAATCTTGAATTTTTTCATGTACGTTTTATGGAAAAAGCTAATATTTTTTAGAATCGGAGTGCTGTCTTAAATATACTCCGTAGCAAAGCATCAATGCGATTAGTTGAGAAGTTTATATCAAGTGCCACTGTTATAATTGTATTGTTCAAGAAATAAAATAAAGCTGATAAATCTTGAAAGAACACGACTATTTTGACAATTGCACTTAAATTTACTGTTAATAAATGTTTTCAGCATTCTATTTCATTAATATATATATATATATGTCTATAGAAATTTAAATATATTTTCATTCAATGCATATATAATGCACATATTGACTCGAAAGAAATTGCTTAAAATGCTTTTGTTTTCTCTCGTATTTAAACAAAACAAGAAATTCCTTTTTTTATTAATAGAAAATAAATAGACAAATTTAGATTAAGGAAAATAGTAGTGATCAAATCACCATTAAACTATGGTGTAAAAATATACGCACAAGTGTCGAAATATGTAGCAATGCCTTAAAAAAACTTTAATAATATCAACAGTACATTTACTTAAGAAAAAAGGCAAAGATTTTATTAAATATAATCACAGTAGAAATAAATTTTAACACCTTCTATTGTAATATTACAGACTTCTATGTTTGTAAGGATACTTCTGCATTGCACATTAATCATTATTCTTAGTTTGTTATTATAGACATTCTTCATACAAGAGAAAATTAGTGCATTTTTGTCAATAGATATCTCAATACTTGTGTCTGTTATATGCATATGATATGTATAAATAAATGTCTGATATTTATTGTAACCCATATATTAATGACCTAAATGTCTGTCGCCATAATAGAAAAAACTTTAAAAATCATTATATATAAAAGTAAATGTTGACCATTATGCTAAAATTTTTCTTTTCTCTGCTACTCAATAAATATATATATGAGTGACATATACAAGATATTTCACACATCAGCAAAATGAATGCACGAGTGTGCAAATGAAAAGATTCTAACCTTTTTTTATTCTAAATAATAAAAATAAAAGGCAAATAAAGAAGAAAAAAAAAATTAGATTTTCTTCAATATACAAAAAGAAAAAGAAGAGTGAGAATGAGCGTGCATTAAAACAACAAGAATATAAGTAACACTAACAATTTCAAGAGAAGAAAATTGGAAAAATGATAGTTGCTAACGACTAAAATAGAGAAAAAGAAGAAGAAGAATAATATATATATATATTTCAAGTAGTACTATTTGAATACTTTGATATTACATTGTTTTATAACATACAAATTTTTTGTCCAACAAAAAACAAATATCGAACTTAGTTCATAATGATATTTCTTTCAAAGCGAACCAATGGACATGAACATTCATCTAATAAAGAAGTATGTTTATCAATCATAGGTCTTTTATTAGCTGTTGGACTTATTGGTGGTTTAGCTGGATTAATTTATGGTAGAAAAAGAAAAACGATAATTTCTATATAAATTTGAATTATTCTATTTTATTTTTTCAGGTTTAAAAAAAAATAGTATATCGGGAATAATTGGTGGTGCAATTATATTTGGTATTTCATTTTTTTTAATAATTCTATTTATTCTTATGATTGTATTCTGTTTTAAAAATAATAATATTGATTCAAATCCAAATCATCATCATCATCATCATCATCATCAACAACAACAACCACAACAACAAATATATAAAAATTCTTTACAACAAAAAACAACTATTTCAACTATAGAAAAATATGAACCAACAAATGATTTAAATATTACACAAATTCACATGAAATCACCAGATAATAAAAATCATGATTATGATAAACAAATAACACCATTATCACCATTAAAACCATCCACATTTACTTTTTTAAATCAAAGTGATTCATCAGCAAATAGTAACATTATAAAACACAATAATTATAATGGACATTAGAATTTTTTACCTTGAATATGTGTGTGTTTTTTTTTGATTTTATGCTATATATATAATATATTTCAAAGAAACGAATAGGTTTCTTTTTCTTTATCTCAAATTTTATTTTTTTATTTTCTCAATTTGTGCATATATAAATGTATGCATAAAAAAAACAATTGAAAGTATTGTAAAGTAACTGAGAGTGAGAGAGAGAGAGAGAAAAATGTTCGAAACATATAGCGAAATCAATTGCATCGAGGAAGGTTATTGATGACTTATCATAAAAAAAATATTTGATTGTTCTGTATTTTTACAAACCTGAGAGAGAGAGAGAGAACATTGACAGGCAAAAGATGAAATCTTATTATTGCTGTTTTTTTTATAGGTATTTCAATCATTCATTTTTCTCTTTTGCGCTCTTGTATTTGAAAAGTAAAAGTGTAGAGTATTGTTATTCATATTTTTTTATTAAGCTTCAAACATTTTTCTTTACTATTCACTATCAAATCGATTAGAAAACAAAACTAAAAGAAAAAAAAAATCATCATACATATGCCATCAAAAAATCGTTGGACACTTAATCCAAAAAAATGGTTCGGTACTATATCAAATACTGATAATAAACATGATCAAAATACAAATTCAATTACTCGTGCACCTCCAACAGCAACAACAACAACACGTACAATTCCAACTTTACCAATAGGAAAATCACAAAAAAAAGTTTTAACAATATCAAATGATACACAAAGAAATAATACAACTCTTTTAACACCAATTACACAATTTCAATTACCAGCATTTAGTGTTCGACGTGAACGAACATCAACATTTTTACCATCATCAACATTTTATCGTCAAAATACATTTATTCCAGGTCATACTGAACCAACTATTCGTAAAAATGTTCGTTTAGAAGAAGAACTTTCTATTGATACAACTCGATGGAATGTTCAACCAATACCAACATCTATTTATGGAACAACAAAATATGAAAATCCTTCACCAATTAAACAACTTGATATAAGTATATTAAATATGTCACATCATTGTTTAATTGATTATCCAAGACATTCACCAAATATAACTGAACAACAATCATCATCATCACCACCACCAACACGTTCTTTCTCCTCCTCCTGTTCATCATCATCATCAATTATTGATGATAATGATAATGATAATTCATCATCAAGTGGAGTATTTACTGATGAACGTCAACGTACAGAATCAAAAGATACATTATCAACATTAGAAGTTCTTTCAATTGAATCAATAGCTGATTCTCAAACATCATTAAATCATTGTCATAAACGTCCAATTATACATCATTATAGAAGACCTATGTCAGTTTTTGAAATAACTGATGAGAAATCTCAACAACGACCAACATCTGTAATACCATCACATCGTTCACATAGTGCTGAAGGAATTCTTAAAGATAATCAAATTAATTCAACAACAAAAAGTCGACAATCATCAGCAGCTATTATTAAAAAATCTGAAAAACGTATTCCAACAAGTCGTTCACCAACAGCTACATTAGAAAAAGCTGGATTTATACGTATTACTAATGATACATATCGTTTAACTGGTAAGAAAATAAATAATTATTTATCATATCCACGTAAAAATTCTATTGATACATATATACCAAATATAAATTATGATGATTCACTTCGTTCAGCAAATGATGAAGAATGTTATGCAACATTACCACGTACAAGTTCAACTGAACAATTAAATACTAATATACAAAGTGATCTTCGTATTATTGTTGATGAATGTATACGACCAATAGTAACTTCAATTAAAAAAAATCGTTTAACAAAAACAAATCAAAATCGTTATAAGCGTACATATATTAATAATGATCATACACAATTAAATATTGAAAATATAACAGACAAATTATTATCTAGTATTGATTATTCGATATATACACGATATCAAAGATGCAATTAATTTGTATTTTATTTGAGTTTTTTTAGCAATAAAAAATAACATAATTAACGAAATCTTAAAAGTCAAATGTTTTTCCTATATAAGATTTAATAGAAGCCTATACATAAAACAAAATCATCTTTTAAAGGTGTATCTAGATGTCCTCTAGCCATGCTATAAAATTTATAACTATCTCAAGTCAAGAAGTACCTGAAAAAGTGAAATTTCAAAATTTTTCATTTTGTCAAATATTGCTCTAGAATAGTTCTCGATATGTCCGGGAAAGTACAGCCTTCAATGGTTAAACCTGAAAAAAAAATTTCTATGATTTTTCCTAACTTTGCATATTTCTCAAAAAATTTTGGCATCCTGAAGAACTCGGTTTTTGACGAGATTTTCAGTATTTTGATTCTCCTGTATAAAATATTAGGAATTTTTTCAAAAAAAAAAAACGCCTCACGACTGGGTCCTTCTATCTACTCTAAAAATTTCAGAAATTTTGTCTATCAATGGATACACCCTCAAGAATTTTCATGTTTTTGAATGATATTGATTTGTATTTCTGAAGAACCTAAAGATTTATTTCAATTAATTTCCTGTGTGATTAAAAAATATTCTGAGTATATTGATGATCTGAAATCATTATTTTCTTTATGTGATTGGTATTCTTGAAATTGTCAGAAAAATTTTGTTGTCTTATAAAAATTAAAAAGTACTTTTAAAAAAATGTTAATTAGAATCTTTTTAAACGTTTTTAAAGAATGATGAAATAAACTTCAAGATGGTCTACTATTTATAGAATGTTTTTATTTACCAACATACAATAGAAGCAAATAGTATGGTTTCTTAATAGTTTGAAAAGAACACCGAAGTTATAAAAGATAAATATAATCTATAGATGAAACTTTTTTTATATATGAGATTAATAATCTTTAAAATGAACTGATCTATTAAATGTCTTGCTCTTAGAGTAAAATGGTTTGATTGGTACAGCAATTATGTGCTGGAGAAAAGGAATTGCAGTTTCTAACACATAACACATAACAATTCTGCAGCATTGAAAAGAAATATCATTGCTATTAACCGATAGTTCATCAAATTCACTACAAAAAAAGATTCTTATCTATTTTGAATTTGATGCTTCCTTTGACTATTACAATTATTCTACAAACGATCATTTTTTTATTTTCTTTCTCTTATTTATAATTTTATTTTTCCATATATCTTTCAAATATGTTTTCTATTTTAACACCTTTTCATTTTGTATATTTGTGATTAATTTTACACTCATATTTCTCATGTACCACCCACATTCGTTCTAACAATATGCACTGCATGTTATGTCTTATTTTAATCTTATGCATACGAACATTACAATTATCGACAATATGTCAGTCGGAAGTCACTATGTTAATCTGTTAATCATAAAAATGAAGTCAAGTGAAGACGATAGGAATATGGTGACCACTTGAAATTATATTACCTACGGCTATTTTCTCTGCATGATTTAAAGAAAAGTATGTCATTTGCAATTCGATCTTGTTTTTTATATAAATGATCAAATTCATATATATAATATTCAATGTGAAACAAAAAAACTAAATCTAATTTATACTAATCCAATCTTATCATTTCAATATCAACATAAAAAAGAATCCATTTATATCATGCTTTAACACTTTCTTTACTGACAAAAAAAAAGAAAACAAAACATAACAAATGATGTTTGATCTCATAAAAAAAAATGATGAGCATCATGTATTATGGATATCCATAGGCAATAATTTAATATATGCTCATGTCTTTGATCGTAATGTGTTAGTATTGTATCACAAAAAAAAGAAAACACACGATAGGTGAAGATGAGATCACTTTTTATTTTATAATTAAAATAAAAATAGAATTTCTTTATTAAAGAATAACATGTCATCACATATATGACGTTAAAAATTAGACAAGTTTATGTCGGTATATATAAAGAAGAATATTTGACATTCATTTACACATTCGAAGTGTAAGAGTAATATATGAGCATCCTTCCGATTGTATAAAATAAATAATTTATATTTTTATTGTATTAAAATACTAAGATATATTGACTAACAAAAAGAAGATGGATCAAATGGCCATTTTAATGGTTAGTGAAAGATAACACTTTAGTGTTGATTAGATTCTTTATATGATCTACACAGCATGAAGATTGTATGGTTGATATAAAACAAAAAAGTGAAATTTATAAGATTCACAAATACCGACAATATTATTTTACATATCACTTTCATCAATAGTGTCTGGAAAAAAAAAGTAAAATTGATTATATATGATCTGTAACTGATTATTTTATAATTTATTGCTATTGTAATTTAAAGTGTTAATGAGAAAATAAGAAGAAGTAATATTATTTGTCGATGCGTGACGTATAACACATGTATTATATTTTGAATATTATTGCCAATGGATTTTTTTTTTATTATGATGAATGTGTGTGAGAGATGAGAAGAAGAAGAGAAATATATCGAAGTGTATTTTTTTTCCCACTTCACTTGACTTCATTTCCATTTTTTTCTTAGATTAATTTTTATTCTTTAGATTATACTCTTTTCGATAATTGCATAGCATATATTATAAGCAGAGATTATTAAGGTTGACTGAATATTATCCGTTCTATTGAGAGAAAATGTGAATGATTTTATAAGTGTAAATGACCATTGATAGTGACTTGATTGTAAGGATCAGTATGTCGGATATAAGAGTGCCAAAAGCAAGTAATAGTGAAGTGTTATTATGATAGACAAAATGAGCAATTGAATGTTAATTTGCATAAATTGTATATCACCGTGACTTTTTTTTTCTCTCGTTTTCAAGAATCTAGAGAAAAGGTGATGAAAATTTTCAGTATATTGTCTTACTGTTTGACTTTATATTTATATTATAGAGGCACCTTTTATTAATGAACTTATTCGATGATTTTTAAATTTAAAGAATAGGAATTTGTTAATAAAACTTGAAATTTAATATAATCAGATATAGATTATCGTACTTTAATAATGAAGACTGTTATAGAACTTTAACTGGCATTAAAAATCTATGCGATTTGTATTACTTTTTTTTTCTTCTAATTAATATGAAGAAAATGAAGTTTACGTAAATTGAAAACAAAATGAATTGTAAGAATTCTAGAAAAATTATTATTATTATATGATATTATGTTTTATTTTTATTTTACAGAAAATAGAAAAAAAAGAAAACAAAATTAACCTAGATTAAAGAAATGAAGTAATATAAAACAAATAAGTATTAATAATTAAAGTGAAATCATTCCACTCTGTTGCATTTGTTCTCTTAATAATATAATACTTGCTCTTTGATCAGCTGGTAATTGAGCAATTTGTGCTTCACTTAATTGTAATACTTGCATCAATAATTGAGCTTTTTCTTGATCAGTACGTGATAATGGTGAGTTACCAGTCATAACTGAATTTGTTGGTGGAAGAGGACCTGTTGACATTGGAAAATTCATTGATGCTAATTGAGGATGAAATGGAGGTGGTGGAACAATTGGTAAAGGTGGTTGTGGTAAAAGAGATGGTGTTGTTTGAAATGTAGGATTAGGTAATAAACCACTAACAAGATTTGGTGCTGCTGGTGCTGGTGAAGAATTATTTATGAGATTTATTGATGGAATATCTGGTCGTTTATGAAGCATATTAGCAGCTTCACTTGGTGGAATAATACCCATAATAACAAGTGATTGTAACATAGCATAAGTTAATTGAGGATTTTGAATAAGAATATTACGAGCTTCTGTTGGATATTCTTTAATAATTGTTTGCATTTGTTTCATTAAATCTAGAACTTGTTCCGGTGGAAGATTAACTAAATAAAATAATGAATAACGATAGATTGAATTATCATACTTTGAATATCAATTTTCATTCACTTAATTATCAGTAAGTCATAAATAATTACACTGTTATTATTCTTATGATAGAAAGAGCTTTTTTAAATCAAACGGTAGTGCTTGAAATTCTCTATAGATCTATCTACGACTGTTGCAGATATACTTGAAGAAATATGGAAAATAAATTCATACAAAAAACTAACTGGTTACGCATAATGAATTGTCGTGTTTTGCAACTAACATTTATTCAAATAAATGTCTATTTCCAAAATATTACTTATATCTGTTATAAAATTTAAAAAAAGAAATTTTTATTTTTACCAATTGTTCGAGCAATAACTTCAGGAACTTTATCTGGAGTTACATTTGCACTTTGAACAGTTTCAAATGCTGGTGGACCAATTGTTGTTTGTTGATGAAGTAATCGTAATTCATCAGCTTGTGATGATGCTTTATCTACTCGTAATGATCGACCACCAAATTCAAAACCATTTAAATTTCGTATTGCACTTTGAGCCATATCTGCATCTATTTAAAGAATTTTTTTTATTCTACTATAAATTTTAAATTTTTGGATGTGTTTTTTTTACCAGCATATTCAGCAAATCCATACCCTTTTGGATTTCCAGTTTCACGATCAAATACAATACGAAATGATAATACAGGTCCAATAACAGAAAATATTTCTTTCATTTGATCTTCTGTTGTACCATGTGGAATATTTCCAACAAATACAGATCGTGCTTGTTTTTCTTCAACTGACATTTGAATTAATCTAATAAAAAAAAAAGTTTTTTTTCAAAATACCAAAAAGAAAAAAAAATATTTGACATCATATGTTAATTTATTTAATATGATTGGTTGATACTATATCCATTCTAGTTATCTTAAGATTTATAATTTTCTTATACGAAATATCCAAAATGCATTAATGAATTAAAAAATATTTGAATAAAAAAATGAACCAATTATAATAATAAAAAATGAAAATCATTTGTTCTTGAAAATGAACTCCATTAATGTCTATTGTTAAATGAATGATAGGAAGATATGAGTATATACAAGAGGTTTGTTTCATTAACTTTAATATTATTCATTTTTTTTTTTCAATATTATCTAACAATTGAAAAAAAGAAATAACTAAATTTACGGAAAAAACTAATAATAAGAACAAAGTGAGCAAAATAAACAATCATTTATTATTTTTAGGTTATAAAATTTAGAAAAAATTAATTTTCAAAAATTTATATTAAAAAACAAAATACCAAAACATAAAGATTTATTTTTCTTTTGCTTATATTCTATTACAATTGTTTTTGTTCTATATATCCAAGATCAATATTTATTATTATTATATTGATTGATTGTTAAAGATTTCAATGACTACTACACCTACTACTACTACTGCTAGCAGTTCAAAAGGTAAGGATTCATAAATGAAATACATGACAATATATAATGAAAATAAATTCAATAAATATATGCACATATATTCAAGCAGTATTTTCTCTTTTATCAAAAACAAAAAATTGAAATAATATCCAGCTTTATTTTATTCTTACTACATGGTAGTTCAAAGTAGATTTAGCAATATCAATCAAATAAATTAGATTTATATGTATATATATATATATATGTGATAATAACGCAAAAAGCAAAGCGATATGTATAGTTCATCTGGATGACTACTGGCGCCCTCTTTCAATATGATAGAAATAGATATCAAAGCGGGATTATTAATCTTATGAAATGTTTAGATTATACAAAATTAAATTTAAGGAACTTTTTACAGTTATTATGAAGAAAAGAAAGAAAAAAAAAGATATAATCTAACAATCAATGGGATCATACATACAAGCTGTTCGATTCCAATGATATTAATCAATATTATTAGTTAGAAAATCTTAAATTAAATAATAATTTTATACATATCAAATAAGAAATTGAATTTAGTTTAGTTTTTATCTAAACAAAAACATGGCATATCTCTTCCGATTGTTCTTCATATATGATATTGACTATTATAATTAGTTCTTGAGCTTAATTCTATATAAGATTGAATGTGTATAATTAATTAGTAATCAAAAACGAAAAAAATTTTAATTTTATAATATATTTGATTTAAATATTTTCTCTTTTGAATATTTCGCGCCATAGTTTAGGTTTAAAATAATTATAGAATATATTGATTTTTACTAAGATATACTATGATTCTTTCATTTTCTTCATATATAATTAATCTTCCTATAACAAGTGTGAAAATCTCATTAAATTCATAATTATTTATTACATATATATCTATTTGTATTTTTTTTTGACATTTCAGGTCCACCGGACGATGAACAAACGATTGATGAAAGTAATAATAAAGATATAAATTCATCAAATTATTTACAGTAAATATTATTTGATTCGAATGTATATATGTTAGATAAAACGATGAGTATTTTATTTTAGAAATGAAGATGATGATGATCGATTTACATTTCGTAGTCGTAAATCTTATCCACAAAGAAATAATCGACCAAAATTAAATTATCGTGATCTTGAAAGAGGTGTATATGATGCCCATGAACTTCGACAATCTATGTGGGCACTTGGTGGACCAACATTTTTAAATAAAAATAATCGAACTGGTAAAAATTCTAATACAACAGGTTATAGTGATGATGATGATGATGATATACTTGCTGATGAAGAAAATGATGAAATGTTAATTGAACAAAAAGATAAAACAAATGATGATACTGATCAAATGCATCGTCGTCTTTGGTGTATATGTAAAAAACCATGGGATCATTCAAGAGTTATGCTTCGTTGTGATACATGTGCAAATTGGTATCATGGAGATTGGTAAAAAAAAAGTTTTATTATATTAGTTTTCATTTTTGGTTTTGTTAATTTAGTATTGGTGTGAGTAAAGAACAAGCAAGAGTTCTTGATATGAATGGAGATCAATTTGTTTGCCCACCATGTCAAGGTATAATAGAATGTTAAATATATGTCGTTGTAAAACAGCAAATTTATTGAAATTTTCGCTTTTTTAGGAGTAAATTCAAGTTCAGAAATAAAATCTGGAAGATCATCTGATGAATCTATGCTAATTAAAAGAAAACGTATAGATGCTATATCACCAAGTGACCGTAAAGTTGGAGAAAGAAATGGAAATATTATTTCATCAAAACCTTTAACACAATCTGAGCCATCAAAACGACCAAAAACAGGAATCTTCTTTCAACGTGATCCATTAGTAGTATGTGTATTCAAATTTTATTTTTAAATAGAATGTCCTAGAATAAATAGATCTTTCTGTATTCGTTTATTTAGACTATATATCTATCATTTCCTAAAACAGATTGGAGACAAATAGTCTCAGATGATTATCGATAAAAGAGGTTAAAGATAAACGGTAGTTTGAATCTATTTGTTATTTAATGAGACAATAAGTAAAGAAATGCTTGAACTATTATCGAATTGAATTTACGTATATTGTGATTCATATAGTCAAGACATTAGACAAGCTATTGCAAAAATCCAATTCTTGAAGTCAAAAAATAGGGTTACTAAAGAAATTTTATTGAGATTATAAAAAAAAGTAAATAAGAAAATATATAATCTAGTCTAGTTCTTGGTTAAAAAAATCTATCAGGATTAGCTTCAAAATGTCGATCTCAGTTCGAAACCACGACTATCTTGTAGATCTGTAGGCATAATACTCATTCAGCCCTCCCCCTTAGAAAAACGGTTTTTTCGAAAATAAGTCAATATTGAGTTTTTAGTATAGGAAAATGCGCCGAAATTTCCTCTTTCAGAATACGTATGGCTTTTTGAAAAATGTCTAAGTTTCAAAAGACTTATCATAAAAAGTTTCCCATATAACAACATTGCGTATAACATTTTTTTATATTAAGTATGACAGATGGGTTGGCTTGTTCACCTGTTACGCGCATTAAAAAAGTTCATTGAAGTATATTGAAAATGTACCATGTTAACATGTATTTTTTGAACTTTATTCCAAAAATCCAGTTCTAAAGCTTCTTTAGCATTTTTCTCATAACATGATTTCTAATCAGAAAAATTGAAACTAGTCTCACTTGTCTTGAGCTACATCCAATATTTTCTTTTGTTTTAAAGGTCTCAACAAGAACAAACTTTTGTTCAACCAGTTTTTTTAAAGTCGGTTCCTGGGCTGAGAAAAGTGGAATTTACTGCCGTTAAACCTCCACTTTTCCTGCTGTTTTTTAAACTCTTCCAGTAAAATGGTCATAAAAAATCAATAAGATTGAATTTAAAAATTTTGTTCGGACAAAAGTTGTGTCCTGACATTAGCTTTGATTTGAGACAAGTTCGACCTCGATACCTTTTGTTATGACGGTGTTTTGTCGATTCTCCTGAACGCCAAAAATGACCTATGATACAGCTGAAACTTGGGTCTAGTACGGCCAATCGGGCTGAAATTTTTACCAGAGACGTATCTCTCCAGAATCACTCATCCCTGAAATTTTCAGCTCAAAAAAGCAATTCTAAGTGGGAAATTATTTCTGAGGGAGGGATCTTCGTTGAAAACAATCACCAATGTCAGACTGAACAATTGCACTTCATTAAAGTATTCAGTTATTGCAAAAATTTATTTTACGATAAAACGAATATTACAAATAATGTTGTTAGAATACTGATAGAGTCATGTATTCTAAAATACTTATTATTTAAAAAAAATTTTTTTTTCATAGGAACCACAAATTCATTGCATTGTGCATGGTTGCAGTAATTGGGCAAAATCTGGTTGGGTTTATTGTTCACCAGCATGTATTCGTCGTCATATAAATGATACATTACAAACAATTCAACGAAATAAAGGAATTGTATGTTATTTATTTAATATAATCTTAATTAATTTATATAATTATTTTCTTAAATAGGATAATGATAATCCACCAACACGTGAAGATATATTATTATATGAAAATCGAACAAAAAAAGTTCTTGATAGAAAATTAATTCCTAAAGTAGAAGATTTATGTACTTGGATAAATCAACATCCATCATATGAAATTGTTAAACCTGCTTTAAGACAATCAATATTATTAACAGCAAATGAATCAAAATCATCTTTACAAACAGGTTTAGTACGATCATCATCTATAATTAATTCAACAAATTCTAAAACACCTTTAACACCTAATTCACCTAAACCAAAACTTTCATGGGCACCTGTTGCACCTAATACAAAACCAGTACCTATAAAAAAAGCTCCTGTTCAACTTGGAAGACAAACAAGTAATACACCAAGTTCACCTAGTATTCAAAATTATGCTGATATTCGAGTAAAAGTACCTCAAGCATTATATGATAAATTATTAATGAGGTAAAATGTTGTTTTTTTTATTTTAATATTATTTTTTTTTTAAATTTAAAACAAAAATTTTAGATTAGAAAAAAGTGGTGAAAAATCCATTTCAGAAGAAGATCTTCGTTTAATAGTTGATAAAATAGAAGAAGAAATGTATCGTGTTTATGGTAAAGTTGATAATTCATATAAAAATAAATTTCGTTCATTATTATCAAATATTAGTAATATGAATAATAATGTAAAAAAAACAATCTTTTTTATTTTCTTTTTAAAATTTACTATGAATTTTTTTTTCTTTTCTAGTTTTTCTATAAACATATTCTTTCAAAAGAAACTACAGCTAAACAAATTGTTGCAATGAAACCTGAAGATATGTTACCACCTGGTAAAAGATTTAATTAGAATAAAAAAACTTTAATAAAAAAAAATTTGTCTTTTAGAGGAAAAAGAAAAACGTAAAGATGAATTTGAAAAAGAAGTTCAAATGATTATGAAAGCTGAAGAACAAACAGCAGAAGAAATGGCACGACGTGCTAGAACTAAAAATACTCGACAAGGTCTTATTGATAATGATGCAGTTTTACCTTTATTTAAACCTGTAAGAAATATTATCTTTTTCTTTAAAGTAAATTAATTATTTAATATTATATTTATTTTTAAAGAAAGAACAATTATCAACTGAAGATAAAGATAATGAACCTAAAGAATCAAAACCTGCTACTATATCAAAAACAAATACTGCAACAAATAAAACAGTTTCTAAACCAATTACTAAAACAAAAAAACCAATTACTCCTGCTACAGGACAAAAACCAATTGTTAAACCTAAACCTAAAGTTCAAACATTGACAGTAAATAAAGATACAACATCAGCACATGGTCAACATACATTTGATATTAATTGTTCAATATGTGTTAATCCACCAGTATCAAAATCAACATCTCCTAAGCCAACTACACCGATTCCTACTGGTAAAGAAAAACCTAATGAGAGCATTAGAATTAGAATCCATCAAATTAAAGGACATTTAATTGTTAATTGAGTTCGTATCTCTCTAGATGAATGAATCCGAAATGTTAGCTCATTAACAGATTTTTAGTGTTTAAATCCGATGAATATTCGATCAAATTCAATTGTCAGATTGTTCGTCTTGAGTTCGTGTACATTTAATTAATTATTCATTAACTGTGCAATGTACAGATCTGCGAGGAAGTCCGATTTTGACTTCGACTTACTTGTTTAAACAAATAACATCTATGGCCGGATAAATCCATAGCTGTTATCTTTAAATGACATTATTAAAAAGTTTATTTGTAAATATCTTGATAAAAATTTGACATCAAAAAAGATAGTCGTTCTTTTAGAATAACTTAGATTTTTATTCATATTGATAGATAATCATATAATTTTTTTTTAAATATTAGAAACTATTCCTCCATTGCCTGAACCAGTAACAATAAAACCTCCAAATGAATCTCCAAAACTTCCATCTAGATCACCAATTCGTGAAGAATCAACTTCTACATTTCCACCAGTTGATCTCGATAATGATTATATTGAACCAGAAAGTCCAACAGGTATTGATGCATTACTTTATGATGATGATGATGATTTAAATAATATCACAACACATTCTCGATCATCAACAATTCAACAACAACAACAACACCATCATCATCCAGAATCACCTAGTGATAATAATGATTATCTTCCACCAGTACAACAATCAGTTCGAGATGATTATAATCCTTTAGTTGCATCAAAATCAAAAACTGATACAACATCAATGTAAATTAAAAAAGAATAATTTTATTTTAAAAACATTTTTTCTAATCTTTTTCTATAGATATCAACCAACACCTATTACACGTTCATCAAATATAACGAATCAATGGCATGGTATTATACTTTCACCAGATACAAAAATTCCATGTCAATCAGTACGTATTTATGGTGAAAGTGATTATCTTCTTGGAGATATTCCAGAACAACTCAGTATTCTTGGACGACTTCGTCTTGGTGATCTTTGGGATTATGTTCGTGAATCAATTGCTGTACGTGATGTTATTATTTTAACACTTACATCATCAAATCCAAATGATAATAATGCATTTTTACGATATGTTGATTTGATGCGTACATCAGGACGAGCTGCTGTTATTAGTAAACGATTAGAACCATCATCAATTCGTGATATGTATGTTTTAGCAGCTTATACAAAAGATTGTTCAGCACATGTTATGTCAACACTTTCTTTACCAATAAATATTGATCCAAAACAATTATTTCTTGTTGTTATTGGTTCAGGAAAAAAAACAACTAAATCATTAAATCGTCCAAATGAAAGTCAATCATTAAGTAATTTAACTTATAAACCTGTTTCATTACAAGATTCAACGTCTATACGAGATCCTCGATTACTTAGAACTAAAGATCCACGATTAAGTGGAAGTAATATTTCAGAAAAGACCTCAATTGGTAATACCAGCCCTTCAATATCAAATCCAACAAAACCAGTATCGACTCAACGGTAAGCTATTTTTTGTTAGAGTGAACAGTGAAATATGAATGACATTATACATAGGATACCACAAAAAGATTTTCATCCGTTTTGTCTAAAAGTTTCAGTTTATCATTTCCGTTATCCTAGGCACTCAGAATACTGTTCATTTCGAAAACGAAAACTATACAATTAAAATGAGTTTTAGATTGTAGAGGTTTTTTGTTTAAAAACAAAGAGCACTTAGACCAATATTTTTTTTCTTTTTTTAAGATCTACTGAAGATTTACTTAAAGTAATGTCTGAATCCCTTGAACGTATTCGTCATTGTATATCAGCTGATGCTATTCATCCAATAGTTATGTCTACTATAGAATTTTTAAAATCAAATGAACGTGAAGATTTATGTATACGATATTCTAATGATCTACATAAAGTTATGTCAGAATGGAAAACAGAAAAAGAAATTCGTTCAAATACAGCAATTATAACTGGTGATAATTTAAATGAAGAAAATATGGAAGTTGATGATGAACAAGATGATAAACATAAAAAACAATTATCTATAAGTGAATATAATGATGTTGATTATCGTTTTCTTGATCAAGATATGGATCATCGTATGACAACAGGAATAATACATGAAAATGAACGACGAAAAGATATACCAAGAAAATCACGTTTTTCAGATGTATTAATGAGCCATCGTGGTGATGCTGATGATCGAACAATAAAATCAAATTTAACAGAAGAAAGTAAAGAAAAACGAACAACAATTATTGGTAATGATTCAGATTTTCGTACAGTTGATACTAAAAAGGATCGCCAAGATGAACCAATGTGAAATATTTAATTAACGATTATTTGTTTTTTTTAACATTTGGTTGTTTGTTTTTTTTTCGAAATAAAGAAAGAATATTGTGAATATGAAAAAAAAAGAAGATTTTTGGCTTTTATTTTCAAATATATTCGACTCTAATTCTTAGACATACATAACTTTACTAATCATCTGACTAGAAACAAATAAAGAAAAATAAAGATTTTTTTTTATTCCATTTTGTAAACTTTGATATCTCATGTTTCACAGTAGTTCTTACTCATATATTTGTCAAAATGTTTGTTATCGTAAATAAATACAGCAAGACAACATTTTTGTTATTACTTTTTTTGTATAACAATGTACTAAGATTCATTGAACTAATAAAGTGTCTATTTTTCTTTCGTTTCGTATATGCGAATGAATAGTTTTATATGTATTCAATTTTAATGTATTATTGCAGAAAAAAAAGATGATGTTTTTCACATAAAATAACATTCATTTATACAAAATAATCATTATGAGACACCAACAGACTTAAAGCATAAGAATAATCATTTCCTTACATGTATTGTATCATGTATTTACTTCATCTCTTATGGTAGTAAGTTTTCTTATAATCAATTAAACATGAATGAATACTATAATAGAGCAATAGTTGGACAATATATAAGCAATTTTTTATATGTAGAACAGAGATGCTAGCAGGATAATATTTGTGCACCTTACCATGTTCTATACTCTGTTCTACTTCTAGAAAAGCTTAAGAAAAATAAAAGATGTACTCAATTGTGCTCTAATCCGTAGGACCAAACAAGTTACTCTGCAGAATCAATACACTGTCCTGATTCTGTCTTTTAATTGAGTTCACAAGAAATAGTAATCAATACCTATACATTATCTCATCGACAAATCAAAAGACAGCAATAAGAAATGGTATGATATATAATAAATTTAGGTTCATCGGCTTGGCTATAAGTCTTCATTTAGAAAACAATTTAAGGTTCAACTAGTTATAGAAAAGTGTCCTTCTAGTTTAGTTGCTGTTACAGGATAGATGCGATAGATTGAACATATTTTGAAAGGGATAGGAACTTAAAGTGAAAAAAGTTAATAAAATATGTTTTTTTCTTTGTCACGAATGTGGTTTAACTTTTCTAGTTTTCCGAATATAAAGGATCCCGCCGGATTTTTCAACTTTTTCATTTCGAAAAACAAAATACAGGATTTTGTCGTACTTGAAAAGTTACATCTAATGATGTATAAATCAAATTGGTATTATCAAATGTTCATGTTCAAAGCATTCCACTATCATATGGAAATTATCCTTATCAGAATACGATAACAATTATTGTCTTACTTAGTTTTATAGAGCTTTTTTCGCTTTAAAAAAAAAATTTTCAACTGAAAATGTTGGAATTTTTATTCACAAATTCAATTTTTTTGATATTCTTATGGCCTTTCGTTGTTCTGGAAGATCTAGTAGTACTAACGTGAGTTTTTTTTCAGAAATTGTTTCTAGTCATACTCTATCATTAGCCATAAAACCATGTTAAAAATCGAATGGGTTGAAGAGAAACATAGTTAACACTCTAATGATCTCACAGATTTTTCATTTTTATGAAGACTGTTTTCTAAGAGTTTTATAGGAGTTAGAAATCAACAAGAAGAAAGTGAGTTCATGCTACACTGATAAGTTTTCGACATATTCTTTCCTTTAAAGTGAACAATATGGAGGCTACAACATGCTGAATGATCCCTCTTACGATAAAAACTTTACTTTACACTTATCAAAATTATCTCTTTACAACTGATACATAATGAAAAAACATAGAGGTTTGTTTTCTTTATTTAAAATAGTCATTTTCTTCATTAAAAATGCTCAAATATAATAAATATTATTAAGAAACATGTACTTTTAATAAATTATTAAAATATAGCATTTATCAACATATCCAGTTAAGATTACGTATGTGATCGTTCAGCTCGTAAAGAGCTAAAGCTGGCTGACCAACTCTTGTGAGTTGAACTAGTTAAGATTCAATACAAATTGCATACAACAATACTATTACTTTTTATAGTTAGAATATAGACGAAAGTTATCACATAAGTGAACGTTTTTCTTTTTGTTATTATTTGAATAAAAGTAGTTCAAACAAAGCTATTGTGCTAAATTCTTGACTTAGCATTTCAAAAGATTTTCTTAATAACTATCAGTTGTTGGTGATGGAGTCCAGACAATATGATGTGTATAACCAAAACATCATAATACTGTTGCTACATGAGTGTAGCGCCCCAAATTCTGTGCTCCTAACTTACACTGGCAACAATGATCTCGGATCGGTTCATAATAATCATGATTGTCAAAATGTATCAATAACAAATGTAAAGTTGTACTTGAGTGTTTACTATGTAATGGACAACGAAGAAGTAAGTCATCAGAAGATGAAATCTGGAATTCAAATACTCCATCATGATCATATAAATGTGTTTTTACACATGCTGAATTATGTTTTATCTGGTAAATTTCACATGTATATTCTCGCAGAAAATCAAGTGTTAAATAGGGAAAATCAATATTATTATCAATGTCAAGTATGTTTTTCCAATTCTTCATTTTATTTGCTGAAGCGTAATCGTCAGCTGATCTTTCATCAAAAAGACGAGGTCGACATTTGTCTAAGTTTACTGTTAAAGTTTTAATGAGTATATCAATATTTAAAAGAAAATCTTAACTGATTCACTCAAAAAAACATTTCCATTTTTTAAATTGTGAATGAAAGGATACAGCTACCCATCTCGTTTTGGTGGTTATTCTAGTATCATTTGCTAGATCAGGATCAAGTTGTTTACTGCCTATTTTAAGGAATCCTGGCATTTTAACATCAAACTCTAATTTTTCAAAATTACCTGCAACGTCCCTCAAGCCGCAATCAACTATTTGTGTATCACCTAATTCGCAGATGATAGACAAATTATCACTCATTTCGAAAATCGCCTATATAAATAAAAAAATTAACGTTAAACCTCGTAATATAAGAGAAAGAGTAGTCCTTAATTATATTTAATATTGCAATCCATCAATATATTTAGAAATAAATGAGAAGCAATAAAAATTAAAACAATTCATGCACATAATCAATTCCTTTGCTTTTTCTTGAGTAAAATTTTTTTAAGATTAATAGAAAAATTAATGACTAAAAAAATATAATGTCTTCTAATGTAAGTTCTTTTTTCTTGAATACCAACTAGTCGAGCCCATAGAAAAACTTTTTATTAGAAATGGACTTATTTTGCAGGTTGCGATTTGCAAGAACCTCTGTACTTCTATTTTTTCTCCTCCCATAGGATATATCAAGCAAGAATAGAAGTGAAGAATATCAAAAATTTACATGTACGAACTCGTATTTATATCCATAAATACCAAAGCTAGACTTGGATTATTTACTTTTTCTGATATAGTAATTAGAATAATATCTTTTACCATTTGTAATACATGAAGTTCTGATATAAATAACTTCATAGCGGTCAAGCAATCATTCTTTTTCTTGTGGATATAGGTTTCTACTATTTTAATACAATTAGTTTATCTTACTTAGGATAGAAAAAAAGATTATGCACTGACTTTTCAGAGATATGAAACATTTATCAATAAATTTCACCAAATATCGAGACTTTTGGCTAGAATAAGTCTCTTGTTGTAACTTGTGATCTTCACTTTTATTGCAATAAATATACATTCAATTCATATTAGAGTTAAAAATATTTTGAAAAAATGTTTCAGTATAAGCAGTATGATGTGCAAGAGCATCAGCACGAGAAAGATTACTCAAATCTAAGTATAACGAATCAATAGCATCATATAAATAGTCAGAGACTGCAGGAAAAGTGTCTTCCACTCTCTTTCAAATGCTTTCTTCTTTTGCTTAAATTTTGACGAGAGTTCCAATTTCTTCCACGGAAAGCCCTTCTAAACCATTATCAGTCCTAAGTCCATCAAAACAATAATAGTAACTCATTTCCAGTGTCCTACCCTATCACTTTTCTAAAAAAAATGAATACTCATTATGTGATTAATCCATTAAGCCTTTACTAGTCGACAATATGTTTAATTATTAAATTGCGTTCTATGAAAAGAATACAAAGTTGCCGACAAAACAGAAAATATCTCTAATTGGTCTTAATTTGTCGACCAAATGGGACTGGAGAGTTTATGACATGCTTCAAATGAATACATTTTTCTTTCAACTTTTATGATGTATTAAATGAAAAATATTAAAAAATTAATACCAGACAAACTATTTTTCTCATTCTATTAACGATTCATTATTTTTTTCTACTCGTTTTCTCTCTATTACTTTATCTGCTTTTAAACTTATTTCATGAACTTCATTTGACTCGAAGAACAAGGGCTCTGCATCATGTCTTCTTTG
>JAJEKB010010761.1:16896-39688 GCA_022393335.1 Macrotrachela quadricornifera | reverse complement strand
TGTTATGATCCGATCCCTAGATCAGATCATAATACTGCCCTGGATATATCAAGTAGTTATATCTTCTCCAGGTACAACCTCGGTGATATCTAATCACTAATATAGTTGTACTATGTTCCAGGTGTAATCTCACTTAGATATATCTATTTCTAATCACTAATCTATAGATGTACTATGTTCGAGGTAGAAGTGTTTGACGATGTATAAATACCTCAGTTTTTTCAAAATAAAAAAAGAAGTTTTCTCTTAGAATATAAAACTAAGAGTAACAAATGTCTCTTCCTTCTCTTTCGTTAAGCAATGAAAAGCTCAGTTAATCATCTTTCGTCGATCACACGATGGCATGTATTACAGTAGTTTGTTCTCTTATATTGGATAATGGCAAGCAGCAAGCATTGTTCCATCTATATTTTCAACAAGTTCTCAATCATGAAAGTTATTTTTCTTGGTTGTACTGTTCACTTAATATACACGTCCTGTGAACCACATATATTGTCATTTCATTATTAATGTAGTACTGTTAATGTCTGAAATAAGTTGTTATAAAACGTTTTTCAAAACACTGTCATTTACACAATCAATTTTATTAAAATTTTCTATATAATTCGCTCACGTTTTCAATTCTACATTACACGAATCATGTTGCAACACATATTGCAAAAACTTTTAATTTAGACTGATTCAGTCGTTTCTATACCGTACGAATTATGTTGGTAAAAATAGAAAGATTTTTGAACATTTATCCGCCTTTATTTTTAGCAAATTTGAGCGTATAAGAGATAGAAAGCATTTTGCCAGTAAATATCAATGAATTATTATTATTATTATGGTGATCATTCTTTAACTGGAACACATTTAAGATCGATTTTTGTAAATCACTTGATTAGATCTCGCCAAGAGCAAATGTGTTGAAAGAAAACAGTCCTTAAATCTTTAACTGTACACAAATTTTCGTATTTTTTTTACAATGGGCAATTGCCCATACTAGAAAAGAAATAGGTAGCAATAAAATTTTGTTTGGGTAGCAATTGCCCAATTGCTACCCTGCTGGATACGCCACTGCCTCTACTGAAAGGAGGGTTATGCGTCGAGCAGATATCACAAAAAAAACGAGTTGATGTGTGTTCGTGTGTCCGTGTGGGTATTACATGAATGTGTATTGATAGTAGTTTCCCATAAAACTTGACCAAGCGGTAATCGAGGGTGGGGAATTCGAATCTGATGTTAGTTTTAATTAATTATTAACTAATTATTAATTATTATTACTTAACAATATTTTTAATAAAACTTGACCAAAGGTAATCGAGGTCGAGGAACACGAATGTGATATTAGTTAAAAAAAATTTTTTTCGAGTACGACTTCTTTAGACAAAGGACCGCTTTTTTTATAAAAGAAATATTTTTTTCTATAAGGGCTGGCTGAAAGATGTTCGAGGTCAAGAAACATGAGCCTGAGGTGTTAGTTGGCTCTACTGGAGGAAGGTATACGCAGAATGAATAATTATGTTCATTTCTTCTTCAATTAGTAGTTAGTGACAATGATTTTCAACAAAACTTGACCAACGGTTTATCGAAGGTAAAGAATGTGAATTCGAGGTTGTCTCTGTTCCATTGTGCTTGAGCTTTGTTTGCTCGCCTTTCCGAAAAAGAAACGTGTGCGTATTTCTTTTTTTTAAAATCTTAATCAAATGTAATGAATTGGATGGTGTTCGTGGATGTGATATGCATCATTGGGACCGTTTTGTAATTCTGAGTATAAGATTTAGTAATGGTTACATGATAGAGACTCTAGATGAAGTAATCGGAAGAAAAGTTATGAATTCAATATCAGTTTTAATTAAACGTTTTCCCGTTGTTGACTACCACGCGTCCTATCTTTCGATAGAGTTTTAGCAGAAATATGTGAATAAAAGCGCGGTATCTGATTAGGACCCTACTGTTGGAACTTCATCGACATCAGCCATATAAATACCATTCAAATATGTGAAGGAGTATGACAGATGAATATACTTCATTCGTAGCAACTCATAAAACAATACTTCCTCTTTTTAGTTTCCTTTTACAAATCGTATTACCAGAAGCTGATTGCTTTTTGGAGTGAGAAGAAAAGGAAACCCATTTATTCCCCTCGAAAGTGAATCGTAAGTGAAGGATATAGTGGAGGTATCCATAAAAACGGCTAGTCGTGAGTGACCGACCGGAGGGTGGCCGACGAACGGCTAGACATTAATGTGAAAAGTTGATTCAATATATAGAATTGAAAAGTCTGAAATAGTTTGAATGACTGTTCGCAGGAACTTAATTGATACCCCTTTGAGAACGAATTCGACAGATTATCACTTTCCTGAAAATAAAGAAGAGATTGAAGTCTGTACTGAAATCCACACAATGTTATGTAAATTCGAGAAGTCTTTGATTACGAATCCATCCAATACGAGTGACTTAGTTTTCATATGTGCAAAAATGCTCATCTGACTGATGAGAAAATAGGAAAATAGACAATGCATCCCAACGGCTAGTCGTGAGTGGCCGACCGAAGGGAGGCCGACGAACGACTAGACGTTTGTTTGAGAGGCTTATCGTAAGTAAAATGAGTCACAGTCAGAGGTGCAGAATCTACCCGTGTGCGGGAACGCGCGTTCGGGGAAATTTTCTAATTCTGGGGAAATTTTCGAAAAAGTATTGCGTTTTGAGAAGTTTTTTTGAAAAGTTATTGCAGTTGACGAAGTTTTTCGGAACTACCAGACCTCCAAAAATTCGTCGAAAGATTTCCCCGTTTGGGGAAATTTTTCTTTTTTACGGCAGATTCTGCACCTCTGGTCACAGTAAAAGACTTTTTGAGAAGTCATCAAGTGATTCGATTAATGAACTAAAACAAATCTTTATTTTATCTTTGGCGTGGTGACCGACATGATCACATCCTTTCAGTAGAGGGTCAGCGGCAATTGCGCCGCGTTACTTGTTTTCATATCTATCTCAGCATCAATCACAACTTTTCTCTAATGTAATTTTAATGATTTTTTTTGTAGCTCTCTCTTTTAAGTTTTCATCAATAGACGGTAGAATTTCTTGAAATACACTTGCAGAATATTACAAGATTGATAGTTATTTATATTTTGCACACATGTTTCATCATATCTAGATATAGACGTTGATAGTACAAGTTCAAAATGAATAGGTATTGAAGAAAACAATCAATATATGTATGATAACAATAGTGAAATAGAAGAAAGAAAAAGAAAAAAAATTCATTGTCCGAAATAACGAATATGCGACATTTGTTGGCAGAGTAAGAAAGAGAATAAAGAAACAGATAGGATAAAAAAAAGTCCATTGATAATGGTGTTAACTATTATATACAATAGATTGTTCATAAGTCACAATGAGTCAAAGGAAAGAAGGCTTAACATGTTTCATCACATATATTATAATTCTTCGACAAGTGGTGAATATGCGGCTAACAGATATTCAATGTAAAACAATGAAGAATTAAAAAAAGAAAGGAAACTTCTGAGTATCCGGATAAAGTCGACTGTAAAATCAATTGACAACAGATCAAACTTATCTCTCAACAAAAAGACAAATTTAGCCTCTTGGATCCTGGTGTCTTCAGACTGAAGACAGACAGACAGACAGAACGAAAAAGATTTTCGGTTTTTTTTCGTTCTGTTTTATCGTACAATATATGTGACAGAACGCAAAAGAGAGTAATTTTTTATTTCGCGACGAACCAATCTATCTTGTAATGAAAAGATAAATCAATCTGCTAGATCTCAACTCTTGCTTTTCAGCAATTGACTTAGTCAAATTTTCATTAGATTGTTTTTTGTATTTGTATTTGAATAAGTGCTTTTGAAAAATAATACTATTAAGCGCAATGCAGAGTTTCGTTCGTCGGCGTGTTTCGTGTTATTCATTAAATTTAAACACGAATCAGGGCAGTCTGCATAGATGCTACAAGTATAATAATGGAAACGATAAAAATGAATATGAATAGATACAAAAGAAATATAAAACGTAATCTGTTTGAGTTATAAACTAGTATTTCTCATGAAAATATTAAAGAAAATTTAGAAGCAGATTGAGACTTGTTTATCGCTGTTCCTTTATTGGAACAACTGTTCTTCTTCCGAACGACAAATGATGAACTATTAGAAGAATATGTAAAAAGATATATAGAAAAAAGATTAGAACGAATTGAAAAAATCAGATCGAGCTCATTTACTATTTTACAGTGACGTATGTTGTTGGGATGCATTTCAAGCGAATAAAAATGAACACCTGAGTTATTTTTTCCAATGAAACGAGTCAAACACATGCATGAAAGGTATCAATTATTTAAATTTTAGCTCAAAACAACTTCGGTTACTGGTAAAATTTTTAGATCTCTCTATACTTTATTTGAACTAATACGGAGAGGTGATTTGTGGCCAGATTTTGGTAATAATTTCAGCATAAATTGCTGTGAAAACTTATGAAATTGGAAAATAAAAAAGTTGTCCGTTTACAAACATGTATGAAAAACTTATTTGACATCTATGAATTTTATATAAATAGTTGTTTCCTCACTTGCACTCTCTAATAGCAAAAATACGAGTTCAATAGCTATAAGCAATCAAGAATTATTCAAAAATATCCGACAAGGATAATTAGGTGATCAGAAAAAAAGTTGAAGATATCTAAATTAAAGCAGTTTTTGACTTGTCAACTTATTCATCACTATTTTTTGCATTATATATTTGTTTCATAAAAAAAAACTTTCTAAGCAGAGTGGATCTGATTAACCTAGATTAACGAGAAATTCAAGCAGTGTAGGATAAATTAATAAAATTTTATTAATATTTAAATAGAAATGTTTCTTTTTAAAGTTTTATTTGTCAATGCTTCTTAATTATTATAATAGCATTTAAGCAACTTCGATTCTTCGTCGCCATCGATTGATATATATCTTGAAAAAAACATAAAGAAATTGTTGACGAAATCTTTTAGACACACACATATACATGTAAAATGGCGTCTAGAATTATAAAAATGAATAAAATAAATATTTAATTATAATTTTTTATTACTTACTGCAAAATTTAGATAATTTAAAATAATAGTAATAATACTAGGAAACGATAATTTTTGAGCAGTAATTATATCCTGTGTAATAATTATATTGAAGATAAGAATGTTTACAACAAGATTTGGAGTTGTCATTAAGAAAGTATAAACAATTTGAACAAGTACTATTACTGTTAATTGTTTATCTAATTCACGTCGAACAAGAGGTTTTGTTCGATAAGATAAACTTTGAATATTTTGATATGCTAATAATCCAAATAAGGTAATGATTAACATAGGTAATAAACCGCCGAGTATAACCAAAAAACCACTGTAGTGATATAATCGAAAGATATTATTTCTACTAATACAAGTAATATTCCCTGTAGTAGATGATATCACATTATCATAATAAATCCAATATGGAATTCCATGTAAAAGCCAAATAATAATGAATCCTATAATTATACGACGAGCTATTTTAATATTATTCCATTGTTGCCAACGAGGATTATGACAAGTAGCCAAATATTGATCAATAGTTGCTAAACACATACATGTCAATGAAGTTAAAACACTTACTTGATAAAAATATGCACGAAATTTGCAATAAACTACTGAAGTCAATGTCCAATCTATATCAAAACCACTTATCATAATACGAGCTAATAAACCTGTAAGTAATTGAATTATATTAACAATAGACATTGTAGTTAAATAAAATGCACATGAATTTTCTCGAAAAGTTTTAAGACTAAGAAAAACAATAATGTTAATTAAATCACCAATTACACCAGTAATTAATGTAAAAATACCCAAATAAATAGTCACTTGTTGAGAAGCATAAGTAAATTTTGGAAAAGTTACTGTTGTTGCCATTTATAATGATATTTTATTTTGTTTTAAAAATCTCTGGATTATGATGAAAGTGTTACTATATACACCTATTTATACACTTATTTAACATAATTAAAAATAAGGACATTTAATTTAGAAAGATTTTTTTTCTAATAAATATTATATAGAATATTAAAGTAAAAGATTTTATATTATAAAGATCTCAGAAACTATTATCTTTGTCCTTCCTTTCTTTTCAGATATTTTTACAATATGGAATATAAATGTTAATTATTCATAAAAATGGAAAAAACCAATTGAAGCTATATGATACTGCGAGATTCACTTATAATAAGAAAAAAAATGACATTCTCCATTTCAAATTACGTGACCTATATTTCATATCAATGATTTTTGTTGCATAAATTAAGAGAGAATGATGTAATTTCTTCATCATATTTGGATAAAAAAATTAATCTATTCATTTTAAAGTACTAAGATATCTCTGACAATTTTAATAAAATATTGCAGTAGCGTTTTAAAGAAGTTTACTAATAGTTCTTTCAACAAAAATTTACTTTTTACTCGACACTTTGTTACTTATGCTATTATAGTATAGTCTGTTGTTTCATAAGAACATAAAATATGCAATTTAATCGGAGATAATGTTTTTAATTATTAAAAGAAGCATTTTATCATTGAAATTTGCACAATTTTTATTTTAGCTACATAAACAATCGATACTATTAATTGCACTAGTTGCTAGTAAGAGAAAAGCTGCTTATCATTTTACTTTTAATCAAATGATAATTTCAATGAATTCTTATCGAGAATTTTCAAAAAGTAGTAATAGTGAACGTTCAGTTTTTTTGCATTAAGAAAATTTATGTTAGCAATCCTCTTAATCAATTTTGTTATTAAAAAGAGTCAATTACAACTGTTTTTGATTAAATACAAATGTTGAATAAAATTTGTATCGAAATATTCACGAAAAAGCTTATTCAATTGTGGAATTAAAGTTATGGAAAAAATATAAATCATAAATGTCTTTAAACTTTTGAAGTTTTTCAAAGGTGATGCAGTGATTTGATATGTTAAGCAATAAGTTTATATACCAAGATTTTTTTCTTTTATGTAGAATTTTCTTTAATATTATTCATTTCATTCTTAATCCAATTGAAATCACAAGAAATGATTGTCTACAGAAACGGTTATTGGTTAGTCTCAGAAATGAAATAGTAACGAACAATTTTGAAACATTACCTAAATTTACTAATAAATTAAAACAACACAAATTCACACGGTTAAGAAAAGTTGAACAATCAAGGCACATGTTAATCCTTTGGAGACCATGGACGTATACATACGTTCTCACAACTGAAACAAGAAACCTAAGTGTTTTGGATATTTCGAAATGAAATCATTGCATATTTTATTTCCTCTTCACATCAGAGAGTTCGTCTTCATACTCTATAGGAAGAAGTGCTAGCGCCACAAATATATAGTTTATAATATCTAAGTTATATCTAATTTCTACGATATTGTTTGGTTCTTCTCGAAAAAAAAGTCGGTCCTCAAAGGGTTAAAATTAATGGAGGAAGAAAACTTATATTTATATATACATATGCTCAGAAGCTGAAGTGTGAGATTAGTTTTTTAATAATAAACATTTATTTCTCATGTATGAACTTCGTTTATATAAAAACTGATTAAATTATTTGAACCTTCTGAAAAAACTGATATTTCATTTAATTGATTATTATATTATGAGTAAAGTGTTATGCAAGATGATGATAATTCCTATAAATTTATTAAGAGTCTATCACAAATATTTATTTGTGTTAAATTGATTCAGATCAAGGTGGAGGTTATGCTTGATCCTGCGGGTATAACAACATTATTTAATAGTAGATAGTTATACGACATTTGAAGTTATTGACATGGTAAAAAAATTGATTGGGCTTATAAATCAAATTGAAATACATGTCTTGGCCGATATTTTATATATTTTGTTATGCTGATTGGTTTTTAGAAATGAATTGTATTAATAAATGTAAGGTTAGTCATGGTAATAAATACGAATAAGTCAAAATTTATACATTCTATGATGAAACTTCAATTTCAAGGAAAGATAAATATTATGTCGTTTAATTAATCTTGTACATATATATTTATCGTTATCAAGAAAAAGGAATTAAAACTACTTCACAAATCTTAGGCGAACAAATCTTATTCTCTTCTGATTATTATATTAGTCATTAAAGAAGTTTAGCTATTTCGCATTAATTACATTCAGTGGTGAATCCCATTAATTTGTAAAACAACTTTTGCGAACTAATCATATTAATGTCTATATCAATAAGGACAATTCGATTTTACATGTCGGTGTTAAATCAGGCACTTGTACGAACAGCTGTTACCATTACATATGCTTGTATATTTCTAGTGGAGACGATATTGGGATCGCCATCTATAGAGATATTATATAAATGGGCGATCCTCTTTTTCATTCTTTATATGTATATGTACAGATACATACACATATTTTTTGCTATTGCTGTTATTCTAGTCGGAGCTCGCATGAGTTATTTACGTTATTGCATTTCTCTCTGGTTTTCTTTTATCTCTTTTGCAAAATAAAATGGATATGATCTGAACAAGCTTCTATATAACACAACCGATGTCATTCAAAGTTTGTAGCCATTTTTTTAATAAGAGAAAACATTAAGTTGTCAGAATTTTAGATGAATTATATATATATATATTCTACAATACAGAGTTAATTTCATATGATTTAGTGTATAGAAAATTAATTAAGATAGATAACTTTTGCTTTAATAGAAAAAAATCGATTTTAATAGATTCCTATTTGAAAAACTGATAAAAATCAAAAGCTACACTCTATTTAATCTAGAAATGCCACATTGGATCGATTTTTTTATGATTTAGAAAAAAATGACTTTAATCGAGATTTTAGTCATTCTTCTATATGGAGTCCGTGAGAAAAACTTGATTTTTATTGATTTTGTGTTACAAAAAATCGATTAAAACCGATCAGATTCTGAAAATAAATCCATTAAAACTCAATTTCTACAAACAAACTTAATTAATTATTTGGCTCTCGGCGACATATAAATACGCCCTAATAGAGTGATGAAATAAAAATGGCACTCGCACATTTTTGTATTAATTTGGGACATATTTTTCTCGTTTTCTAGACCGTGCCGTCAAGTGCATATTTTCTTTCTTTCCTTTCTGCTCGACACTGCTATATATATATATATTACATATTCTCTTTCATTCTGCATAATGACATATACTATCTCTTATTTTAGTGCGTTCCAAGAGAATTCTTTCCCTTTCATTCTTTTCTTTTCATTGGTCATATGGCGTCTCTTTAGTTTTCTTTGATCAGGCTTTATCTTTATGTGAAGCTCCAGTTACTTCCATATTTTCTATCAATTTTACTAAGTCTTTTCTGTTATTGCAACGTAGTATACATATATATGTAAGCGCAATCAACTAGTTTCATACTTCAATTTGTTTTTTTTGTATTATTAGTTAATAACCTAATTGCATTCGTGTCAAATTATCACTCTCATTGGTAAACTACTAAATTTAAAACATTAGCTACTGATGACTGTCTTAAACGAAATTATTCGGTTCCTGAAATTGTACCCTATCATTTTTACGAGACTAAATAATTTTATGTAAGACAGTCATCAGCAGCTAATATTTTAAATTTAGTAGTTTACCGATGAAGGTGATCATTTGACACAAATATAGTTAGGTTATTAACTGACAATACAAAGCAACAATTAATTACACCCATATATATTCGTCGTTTAAATAATAAACAATAGAAATAAAAGTAAATCTAAAACATTATTCTTGCAACAATAATCGTCTGGTTCAGCGAAAAGTACGACTGATATTTTATTCAGTTTTAGGCTTTCCTTTTTCCGATTTCGGAATGTGTGTTCTCTACCTGAAAGATACAGTTTTGCTGATCTTCGACTCTAAAACTAGCTGCTAAAAGTAAAGAACAAAAGAACAGATCTTTTGCTTTAGTTTTCGGAAAAACCTAGATGACTTAGGCGGAAAATGTTTTCAAAAACCAAGCTGAAAAACACTTTTTTTAAACTTTTCTCCGTTATCAATATTATCGTTCCCGTCGCACCGCTCCTGAAGATGAGCTTCTAACGGTTTTCAATTATATATCCATTGATTCTAATGATGCTGGAGTTTAGTGGTGAACATGTTGTACAAGATACAATTCCATTTATTCAAAGAACACCGTTAAGTTATTTTCAAATATTTTTTAATGAGATGATAATGAATCATATTGTTGAAGATAGAAATTTTTTTTTGTTTATGTGCTTTAAAGATAGGTTGGCTGTTGTTCTTTCGAACTGCACTTGAATGAGTTCCATCTGATCTGTCGCTAATTTTTTGTCTAACTTTTATGAAAAGCTGTTGAATCAAAAATTATCGAAATTTTTAGTGTCTAATAGAAGATCACTACAACGGACTTTCAACTTTTTATGTAACAATATATTTCACAAACTTGCGTTTTTCTCAAAACCGAATTTTATGCATAACATTCTATTCTGCTACGAATAACGTCCTTCAAATTATCCTTCAGAAGTAGAATCAGCCGTTTTCATTTCTCATTCTTGCATCCAGATTTAAAAGGTTCTGAAAACCAGAAAACCGGTATTTCAAAGAACTTTTAGATATTTTTGAAAAAACAGAAAGGGAGATTTTCTTAAAAGTTCAAAGGTATCTTTGAGATATAGTCGTTGACATATATAATGTTTTCCAAAAACAATTGCAAAAAACCTCCGTAAACTTTTTTCCTCGAATACGTGTCTATAGTAATTATTTTAAATATTCTATCTTTGTTAAAAACTTCATTTCAATTGATTGAACCATGTTCGAGAGTCACAAATAGTCAAAGAAGAGGAGGCGCGCTTAAAATAAATTACAATAAAATAAACCAAATAAAATCGATTTTTTTTCCTGAGATTTAATTAGAAAAAAAAGCAATCATCTTAATCAGTTTTATGATCTTTCTTTTTGCATGGAAAATGATTTGTTTTTATCGATGCTGTTTCAAACAAGTCCTATACTCTTATTTGTATGATTTAGTTTAGTTAGGTGTTTGCATATATTTATTTTATAAAACAAAGTCTTCCATTTACTGTTTCATTAAATGTTCGGAAAACTATTGGTAGATGTAAAGACTTCTATATAGCGTATGATAGACCCCTACAAGGAAGTGAAAATTCTAGTTAATCATGATACGATTTATGATCCTCATAAATCGTTGTATCTACTCTCTTAATAATCGATTTTATGATTATCAGAAAACATTTATGAAGTATACATACGATTACGAAACTTATATGAAAGCAGAATGTATATCAATCTTTTTAAGAATATATGAATATTATGAAATCTATTATACATCATTCACGAATAATATTCGAAAGGCAGAAACTTTTTCATATATTTTTAAAACAGTATACGAACGAGTTTACAATAGTTTCATAAACGGTAAAAATCGTTTTCTTATCGTTGCATTTCTATAGCCCTTAAAAGGTTGCCTAATCGACGGTTTCTTTTTACAATGTATAATAGTTTCGTTCTTTATCACTTTCTCATTTACTGTGATGTGTTATTTGCCTATTAAAATATTTCGCTGGCTCATATTTCTTAAAAAACAAAATAAAAGAATCAATTACATTGTTTAAACGTTCTCTTTTTATTTTTCTTCATTGCATTCATTCGCTCTTCATTATATTTGTTTTATACATTTTAACAACGAGAGCATCAACAGTACACAAAAGATAATGTTGAAATAAAGGCATGTATTGCGATTGGAACATTTTCACTCATGATTCTTTAGATTTTTATCGAACCAAGAAATGATAGACAGTTACCACACATACTTCCACTCAGTTATTTGTGGCGTATTACAAAAAAATGTTTTAGATCTTCCTGTGACATTCTAGACAATTAATGGAAAAAATAGATTTTTGATGTCTGAATATAAGTAGCAACTTCATTAAGTTTACTACAGTTCGGAACAGTGTTTCCCAGTAGATGATGTTGCAGGAATAGGCTTTTATCCTATCCTTGAAAATTTTAGATTGTTCAACAAAGTTTTCTATAGTACTTTTTAGAAAATGTTAAAATTTCAATTCACTAAAGAATTTCTGAATTGGCTGGAATAAAATTAAAAAAGAGATACTTTCGATCCAAAAACTTAGAAATTAGATATTATTTCTGCCAAATTTTTTCATAAAGACGATACCATTTGTGCAAAATTTCTCACAAAAAAATCGATATCCATTTTGCCAATTTTTTATAAAGCCAATATCACTGGTGCAAAATTTCTCATAGAAAGTGCATATTCTTTCTGCCAACTTTCTCATAAAGGTTTTATCATTTCTGCAAAATTTCTCATAGAAAATTAATGCTCTTTTTGCTAATTTTTTTTGCAAAAAGTTGCTGTTATACTTGACGAATTTCTTAGAGATTTCACACAGAAAGTCGATCTCGTTTGTATCAAAATTTTCGGAGAAACTCCATTTTTCTGCGAAATTTTTGCGCTCTCCTCTTACTCCCATCAATAATCGAGAATTCTGATGCTGAATTTTACTTAAACTGATGTTCTCAATGAGAATGAATTGCTGTCACTGAATAGCTATTATAAAGTTGGTAAGATAAATGAATATCATGAATAAAGTCATATGAATAAAATATATGTTCCAAATGAAAGATCTGATTTATATGATACAGCTGTAGAGCATCAGGTGTTTGTTGTACATTATAACGCTTTTAGACTCCCTAAATCATGTTCTGTTCTAATGGATCAAAATGTATCATGATTCATATAAGGTGAATGTGCAACGATGCATACTTAACAGAGATTTTGCCGCTAGCTCATCCAATGTCGTCAAAGCACAAAAATTTTTTTATAAATTTAATTTTCTCAAATAAAATTTCTAATCGAATCTTAGACAAGCCCAAAGTATTAGGTCATTCGATTTTTTATGTGAAAAACTTCAGCAAAAATAAAAAGAAAGAATCTGTTTTAAACCCTAAGTATCACTATTTCAGGGAGTGTTCACCATTTTGACATTATTTTAAGAACGACCTCGTCGTTTAGGATCTAGAATTTTTCGTTAGTTAGAGAACAGTAGAGGTTAGAAACTTACTGTATATGAGCGACAAAAATATACAACGTACAGTAAACGCAACAGCTAAAAACCTGTTCAAAATGCAAGGAATGTATTCTTTCGAAATAATAGTATTCTGAACTTTTTTTGAGTGGTGCAACCACACTACAGTTCTGCTTTTTTATTGAACATAGATCTGATCAAGATGAATCATTTGACATTACATTGTCTTAAGTAAAAAAATTAATGAGGAAAAAGAGAAATTAACATGAACATCACTGGAACCGATCATACCTAATGAACGACAATTTTATGTTCAAAAGTCATACAATCCCTTTTAGCGTTACGCAAGCAGACTTACGACTTATGCTTAACACATAAAACAGAGTTAAGCAATTCGTTGCAGAACATTCTACTTGTTTTTATCGGAATTGGCATTGTGAGCGACCATTATGAATATAGTATCATTCGATAGAGTTTTTTAAAAGTTACAAAATTATACACGCTATAAACTTAGAAAACATTTAAACAGAGCAGTCATTCTATTCCTCAAAATTCAAAATTGTCGAATTAGTTTCATTCAGTTTCGAGGACTCAAATATCAATCAACATAAGAGACCTACTAGCTATAGGCCGACTTTCAACCATTTTCAGAGCTCTTTTCGAATTACTTTGAAACTGAAGAAGTTAAATTCTAATTATATCACCGTGCATAAGGATGAGGATATAGAATAATTCTAGAAGTAGTTTCGAGAAGGGAAACCACTCGGACTTATTAGTAGTACGAGTTCTAGGTTATTCTGAATAATTTCAAATGATTTCCTCTCAATATATTTCACTGAATTCTTTCAGAAATTAGAAGGAGTAACTCGATATTTCGTCTTTTTGCTGTTAATCACTTATAGGCTCAGTTCTAAAACTTCTAGGAATTCATTGAAGTCAATTAATTTTGTTTAGAGTAGTTGAAACGTGTGATAATTATGGACTCAATTTTATGTACTAAACGTAAATTTAAAATTAGTTCTCGTGATTCTAAAAGAAATTCTACAATAGTCTGGTGACAACGTAATCAGTGATTAGGTAATGTCAGCCACCATGCAGTCATACTAACTAGCCTCTCTCTCTTCTTTAATCTTTTATACTACACGTTTTAATGTCAAAATAATTCTAATTTTTGTTTATGAAATCTGAAAATTGGTACCTGTTTATCTGTAGAGAAAAGCATTTTCTTATATATTGGTATGATTGATTTCTGTTTTAGAGTGTACAACTGATAAAAACAATACATCATATGCACTTGTTCTAATGGATCAAAACGGAAAGAACGTACGAGCACCATTAATATTCTTTATATGCTTCCTTTTTTTGGCATTCATTCACAGAAGTAACGCTTTACTAGCAACTTTTGGTAATCGTATTCGACCTAAAACAATGAATAATTCCTGGATATTGGACCCTTCAATTTGTAATTCCCCATGCTCTATAATTAAAAATAATATCTGTGTAATCAATGAATCCTATTGCTATATTGAAAAACAATGTTATGAGGCTGGTCAAACACGTTCAAATGCCAGTCTCTCATGCCTACAATGTCAACCAAAAAAAAGTCAAACACAATGGAGTTATAATCCTTATTGTTCAGCTGGTCTATTATGTGGAAACGTACAATTCCTTATAGAAAACACTTGCAACGATATTATTACTAGAGCATTCTATCATGATTTTAGAGAAGCTGTAGTGAAATTTTATAATTTTAATGAATGCAGTCGAGATTGGACACAATGTCAGGCTGGATTTTTTCGAGCAAAAAGTCGAAATGAACCTTATGCTTGCTGTCCTGGTTATTTTTGTCCAGAAGGACAAGTTTGCATGGTTCCTTGTCGAGTAGGTTCTTACTGCCCATCACCATTACAGGCAGTCAATGGAATCTGTCACACTCCAGTAACTTGTCCGATTCATCAACCAGATGATTATGATCAATATGGATGTGGTGGTTCAATAATCGAAGGTTTCTGTCCAACTAAAACATATTGTCCAACTCCTGCAGTTAGTCGACCATGTCCAAATAGCACAAATTACTGTCCGACTGGGGTTCAGGAACCAATAACATGTCCATTCGGTTTCCTTTGTGCAGATGGAAGAGCTCGACGGCGGCGTCTTATGAATATCATTCTTCTCATCGTCATTACTATTATTTTGGCATTTGCGTTGTGTATGAAAATTTTTCAATGGCTTGTTTTAAGGAAGAAACTTTTTGGACAACATGAATTAGACAATCCTTCTAGTGTCAGTAATTACTTCAAAAAACATGAGAATCCGAATAGTTTAAAAGAACAAATACAACTTCACATCCATTTCAAACAAGCAAAATTGAAACATGTCACTCGCTTTGATCCTGAACGTAACCAAGGATTTACAGGTCGAATTCCGGCGGGAAAATTAACTGCTTTAATGGGTGGTTCTGGTTGTGGTAAAAGTAGTCTTCTAGAAACAATTCACGGTCGACGACGATTGCGAGAAGAAGGTTATATTACATTTGCTGAACACAAACCATTAACTAACGTACTCACTGATTACGTTGGCTATGTGCCACAGGCGGATATTATGCATAACGACCTGACCGTTTTCGAAACCGTCTACTATTCTGCACGAGCACGACGACTTAATGATTCGAAAACAGTTCTTATAAATGATGTGTGTTTCGTTTTACAAAAATTGGGACTTAAAAATATGCACAACAGCATGACAAAAACTTTATCGGGAGGTAAGAAAAATCAATATGTTAAATGATTTAGTAAGAGACATGAAAACAATGGGAAACTTAATTGCGCTAAAAAATGTTATATATATATATATGTCGGAGGACAGAATAAAATTTAGTTCAGTTTAAAATTGCTGTAGTTCAAATCAAAATAAAGGAACAATTTACTAACATTTTCAAAGTGTTTTACGTTTTTATCAATAACATTATTATTTTGATCATGAGAATGAGCACTCTAGCCTTCATATGACCACTATAGCAACATTTTGTTGTATTCCATTTTTGATGAAGGATTTTAATACTCTTTAGAATTTAGCATCAGATCAAACACAGACTTCAACTCAGAGCTGGTTCAGATTGTTTCAATTGTTTCCACCTCTATTCAGCTATTTTTATTATGACTTTACAATGTAGTAAAACGGTTATATCTTAGCTGTTACATATAGTTTCCAAAGATTGATCCATAACAATCAAAAGTATTCTCTGACAGTTGCTACAAGCGTTTGATTCTGTCCAGAACAATTATTTTGACTATTCGATCTTATAGGAAAATGCCGAGAATCCGATATGATTCTGTTGGTATTTATTGAATTCCAGTTGAGGAAACATTATTAGTTGGATTCAACTATAGAAAACTGTCAGAATATACTTTCATTGTATCTTTACCTCATCTAATCTATGAATTCTTTATTCACAGCAGTCATTACTTTAAACTTTTCGTTACTCTTATTGTCAAGTTAATAGTGCTTTAGAATCGAAGTTTCATCAGATACTACTTTGTAGTGTCTCTTATAAGCATACTTTAACAGAAGTTTAATTGTTTATGTAACTTTTTGTTAATATATGCATTGACTGCACTCACTCGATGATATACATTAACTGCGATTATGCTTCGTTATCTTTCATATGTATTGTTGATGACTGAAGATAAGCATTAAACTATATCCTTATCAGTCTCCAACTATTATCATTCATCCTAATATATAGTGTTTTGCATGATTATGAATTGTAAGATGTATTTATCGATCAGAATTTACCATAATCTGTTAAAATTCAACAGAAACCATAGAAATTATTGAGCTTTACAATAACTTAGAATCAGTGCAGAAAATGTAGATTTTGATGGCTGTTACTGAATTCTAAAAGCTGTAAAGTCCATCAAAATCCGATAAATTTTATCTAGACTTACTAGAATATCCATCTAATACATCGAGTTTTTCTTGTTTATCAGAAATTCTGAAACTGAATTCCTCTTTCTTTAGCTTAATTTGCTTGAATCTTGATGAATTTTAGGACCTGCTGTTTTTTCTTGTTCAAATGAGATTGAAACAAAAGAATGTATAATACTTCACTTATGTTTAGCTAGTTCATACTCTATACACATTGATCACAACGTAATATCATACATAGGCATCTGCAAAAGTTGTGCAAACTAGTTTTGAATGATGTTTATTAGAAACTATCAACTGATTCATAGAAAATCTCCATAAACTAAAGTAAAATCTTATATGGAAAAGACTCGAAACACTCAATACCGTGGATAAGTGAATGTTAATCATGAAAAGAATATTATTTAATCGAATTTTTTGCGTTCATGATTATTCGAAAACGTCCATAGCAGAGATTGACTTGGTTCAGTTTCAGAAAAGCATAAATCAATTTCATTTGTGACTGACAGAAAAAAAATAAAACTCCAAAAACGACTTCACATACTTGAAAAGCAGGGTATGTGCAAATCTTATTTTTTCATTACACTATTTAAGTATGGAAAAATACATCAAGAAAGACAACTATTTACTTAACTCATCAGTAGCTTTGTTTCGATACTATTTAGTTTTTGTAAAAGGTTTTTTATCTTTCGTTTCATTCTTCAAAACTATTTTCAGTTTTCTTGACCAATCATAAAAATATAAATTTTGTGTAAAAGATATCAATCGAAGAATACAACAGAATATTTACCGTACTTCATCGAGTTTATTATTATTTTTATTCAAAAATATCAATTATATATTTATATGAGTATCTATATAGGTCAAAGAAAACGAGTCAATATTGCTATGGAAATTGCTGCATGTCCAAAGGTTCTACTTCTTGATGAACCAACATCAGGTCTAGATACAGTATCATGTGATGATCTATTTGATTTATTACAATTAATTAAATACAGTGAAGCTGGACCAGTAACTATTATCATGGTTATTCATCAACCAAGTCATGAATTATTTGAACAAATTGATGAAGTTTTTCTTTTAACTCCATTATGTTGTTTAGCTTATCAAGGTCCTCGAGAACAAGCAAAGGAGCATTTGAAAACAAAGATCTTTTCTAATCCACAAGAGTGTCCTGCACCAAGACATAATGATTGTGATACATGTTTTGTAATGTTAACAAAAGCTCAACAACATATAGATAATCATGGAATAGAAGTTGATATAACTAATCAAAATCTTCGTACTTTTTCATGGATAAAACGTGCATGGTATCCATTCTACTATGTGTTATCACGTTGCGTATTACAAATCTACGTACGTTGCGCTATTGCTGAAGCTGTCTATTTATTTGCTTATTTTTTACTCGGTAACTGCTTTGGCTATTTATTTGCGAACAAACAAAGCACATGTGACATACAATTTTTACCAACAATTTATTTTCTTATTAGTCTTGCATTTGGTATTTTGACATGTATATCCAGTCAACGTTTATTTGGAGTTGAAACGACTGATCAAACATATCAACGAGAAAGTCGAAGTTATTTTCATCCTTTTCAATATTGGCTTGCAAAAACTTTAGCGGATATTCCTCGATTATTTTTATATCCATTACTCTTTCTTAGTATGCTCTATATCCAAATTATACCACGTGGTTCATTTTCTTATTATTATGGTATTATGTTATTACTTTCATTTGTTTGTACGGGTATTGGACAATTAACTTCTGTTATCTTTCATCGCACTGAATACGCTTATCTTGCTGGAACGATTATTGCTCTCTTATCTTGTCTTCTATCAGGTTTTAGTCCAACGAAACGCGAACTTAGACGTGGAGAATTCATTGTTTCTATTTCTTTTTCACGACATGCACAACATTTATTATTTCGTCATGAAACAGCACTCTATGTTAAAGGTGTTGAAAAAGGTTTTCATGTATGGTCATTTTCAGTTGAATCACTTCGTGAATATTACTCTTTCGACAATAATGAAAATCCATACTTTTGGCTCATCTTTATTGGAATAATTCTACGTATATTAACTTTTCTATTTCTCTATGGAAAATCTGAATATCGATCAGAATCACGCTTTCATATAACACATTTCGCATCAACTATAAAGAACTTATTAACTTGTCGTCCATGTCGTAGACGTCCTCCTAAGCAAATTCGCATTCGTGAAAATGATTCTGTACAGGAAGATGAACGTTTATAATATAAATTAATCATGCTAATTCATATATAGAACTTTAATAGCTTTTTCTTCTACCTTCCCTTTTTATGTTACGTTATCCTTTGCTTTTTAATATTAATTCTTTCTTACTAATTTTATTTCTTTTAATCACAGTGTTCTTTAATTTTATTATTACTGCTTGTTATGTAGAAGTATCATCGAAATAAATATGAAATATCTTAAGTATTTTTTAAAGTGCGTATAAACATGTTATACTGTATCATTGCCGTAAAAAATGATGCAATCGAATAAAATATTGTGTTATTTCATATAGATAAGTAGATATCATAATGTTATTAAAGAACTGATTATGGGAAAAACACGAATCTAATCAATATTTTTCATTGGAATAGAAACTATGAAATGTATAAAAATAATACGATATATTTAGTAAATGTCCAGATTTTACTATCAAACGTTGCCGATTTCATTTTACTTGTACCATTAAAACATTAGTCATTTGATAGACTATGAACTATTATTGGTTTCCATCTTGAGCATACGTTTTTTGTTGAAAGATAAAAGTATTCATTTGTCATACTGGATAAAGAATTAATCTATATTTCGTTTCAAAATAAAACTAGCATTAAGAAATAGAATAGAGACTTAAAAAGAAACGAAGATATATCAAACATTTTTTTGATAAGTTTTTTAACCCATTAGCAATTGAATTTTATCAAAAATATAAAATACAATAAACTTTTTGTATTCTTGCGAAAAATTCAGTGAGAAGTCGTACTAAATATCTTCAACTTTTGATTAATTCAAAGCTAAAAATATAGATCTTGTACAATTTTATAAATCTTCAATAATCGATCTTAAAGCATCCGTGAAAATTTTAGAATGATGAAATTTCTCATAAGTGTAACTGATAAGCAATTCAAAACTCGTGAAGAATGTATGAAAGATTAAAAATGAAAACTAGTATTGATTTCAGTTTTGATGAATACAATATTCATAGGCTACATTATGTTTTGTTGATTTCATCATAATCTCTTTCTTCCTTATATTTTACATAGATCAGGTAACATGTAGGAATATATATTAGATAAAAAATATAGTGAATACATTAGAATAAATGAATTTCTCTATATTAAAGTAGAGGTGTTTTAGAAATGCAACAAAAGTGAAAACATTTATTTGTTTCAAAAATAAAATTATATCTTAACCTCGGCTACTATCATTATAAATTTGACGACCAACGATTTGTGTCTTTATAGAGAGTGATGGATAAAAAATGCTATAAGAAAATTTGATTGTTGTAATATGCAGATAATTATAAAAAAACTTACATAAAATGAAAATTTTTTTAAAAGGGGTTTCTTTATTATTATAAGCAATTATAAAAGTTATTTTTCGAGGGATAAACTATATGTTATACATAAAGAAATGCATGATTTTCTTTCCTTTTCGATACATATTTATTCAATTATGAACTCAATCACTAACTTAAAAATTCCATCATACTTCAAATTTATATTCTTCGGACAAGAGCATACAATCTGCTTCTCTTACTTAATGTAAAACAAACAAGTTTACTTAGACATCGAGGTAAAAATGGTTGTTGATCAAATATTCTTAATGGAATAGGTAAAAAAGAGCTATTGATCAATACATTCGACCTAACAATGGAATCATTTTTATCAAAAATATACCAGAAATCAGTATCTGTATCAACGATTGGTCTTCACCATCGTGAATATATGATAAATAAAAATGCTTTATCTCAATCTATTCATATTTTAACATTCGATAAAAATAAACGATGTTTACAATAAATTAAGAAGTATAAAAATGATGATTTTACTAATACAATATTTATATTCTAATATTGAGGAAAGAAATTCAAAACAAAAAACTAATGAATTCTAATATTTTTCAGTTGAAATTTCGATAATACATAATATTGCTATGTTCAAGAGAAGGAGATGTTTATTTAATATTTCTTCTAAGAAAATATCAAATAATGCTATCTTATGGTACTCTAGATGATCTACTAACTACAATATAAAACAATATCAAAAAGATTTATATGGAAGATAATATCTGTAGAAGATGTGAAAGTTTTTCCTTGTAGACACGTGTATATCTTGAATTATTAATAGTAGTGATATTCCTATTGTTGTATACTCAACAACAGTATTATTTTATTGAAAAATAAGAAAAGAAAAGAACACAATTTAATTTATACGACAACGATCATCATCTTTTTGTTCATAGGATATATTAGTTGATGGGAATTGGTTTTGCTTATCTGAAGCTCCAAAAGAAGGTTCATGTTTAATTTCTTGAGAAGCTTGTTCTTCAATAAAATGTTGAATACGTGATTTATTTTTATCATAAAATTCAAGAAAAATTCTATCTTTTTCCCTAGTATTTAATTTAACATAATCATCATTATTTAATGTTTCAGCAAATGTTTGTTCATATAATAGAAGTGTTTTTTCAATTTCATTTGCAGTTGGTCGACGTTTTGTATCATTATCTAAACATTTTAATATAATTTCCTCATAAAAAACAGGACTTTGTTTAGTTAATGTTATATTTGGTCCATGTGCACTAAGATGAAATTTATGAATTTTTCCAGTAAATAATTGATTTAATGTAAGACCATATGTATATATATCTAATTTTTCGTTACAATTAACATAATGATCAGATGAATTTTGAAAAAATTCTGGTGGCATAAATTCTAAACAACCAATTGCAGTTTGTTGACCTTTTGGATCAAGAACACGAGCAATACCCATATCACCTATTTTTGCATTATACTTATTATTAACAAGAATATTATCAGGACGAATATCACGATGTATCATTCCATGTTGATGAATACGTCTCATACCTGATGCAATTTGTCGAGACATACTTAATTTTCTTCGTAATGATAATTTATTTGGTTCATTATCAAGAACATTTTGTAAACTTCCTTTTCCCATTAATTCCATAATTATCATTAATTGTGTTTTTGGTCCTATAATATGATTTGATAATTCCCGAGATGCATAGCCATATATTCGAATAATATATGGACCAGATAATTCTCGATAAGCAGCTATTTCACGAAAAAAACTTTGTTTAAGTCGATCTGCTTCTAATGATTTTTTTGATATATCAATTATTTTACAAGCGACACGACGATTTTTTGGTCGCCAAATTGCTTCACATACCTTACCTATGTAAAAGATAATATATTTCGAATAAAAAATTTTTTACATAGTATATAACTTACCAAACCCTCCTCTTCCTATATCTTGTCCCATTTCAATATCATGTGGGTCAATTTTTGGTATATTTTTACTCGATGTTAAAATCAACGGATGATCTCTTGTATGTGTTTTGGTAGTAACACGATTTTTAATAGCACATGGTTCACATAAATCATAATTAGAACATATATCACATTTAAAACGTAAACCAATAATATTTTGTTGATGACATACTCCATCACATTTTATTCCTTCATGTCGTTCAGATCGAAATGTATCTAATTGTTTTAATCCATTTAAGGTAACTTCATT
>JAJEKB010010761.1:0-16886 GCA_022393335.1 Macrotrachela quadricornifera | reverse complement strand
GATCGAAATGTATCTAATTGTTTTAATCCATTTAAGGTAACTTCATTGTTAATATCATTGAATTGTACACCTAAAAGTTCATTTGGTAATATAAAATGAGCCATTGCATGACCCAGTTGATGTTTTCCTGTTATAAGACGTTTTTCAAAACAGTGTCCACATAAATCATAACCCGGTGGTGCTGGACATTCTAGACATCGATATCGATCAACATGACGAATTGGTTTTACTCCACATGATGCACATTGCGTATCATGAATATCTTCACCATCATGATTTTCATCTGATTTAGGATTATTAATAACTTTTCCAAGAATTCTCATTAATAATGCATTATCGACAGTGGATGGTTTATGATCAGCAGGAGATTTTTTTACTTGTTCTCCTGATTCATGTAATGTATGTTTATCACGAACAATTTCACAATTTGTTTTTGTACCTAGAATAATATGTAATTTAATATGAGAATATACATCTCAAGTCAATCTAATTACAGAATACTAGATATATTTTCAATAAAGCTGTAGATCATTTCGATTAACCCTTAAAAGCCGAATATTCTTTCCAAAGAATATATAACAATAACTACTACAAAAAGGTACAATAAAACCATCTGTGCAAAAGAACAATATAAATCTTATGAATCGTAAAACGGAAAAGAAATCATTCTGAAGGAACCTCTCAATGTATATTGTCTTTTCAAGTGATGTCAGTAACTATAATGTCAAGCTGTCTGGTGAAATAATCTTGGAAATTTTTAATCGATCTACTGATACAATATGACTTGAATTAACATATAATGTTTAAAATCATTACCTTTGTAGTTATCGTTTTCGCATTATCAAAAAGAATGCCTTTCTGTTTCAAGCAATAAAAAAACTTTACAAGTGAATATGTATACAATACATATGTATTTTTTCTCTTAAACTTCTTATGATGAATATCATCAATAATATAAAAGTGATTATATCGTTAAGATAACCATTGGTTGATAAATGAATTTCTATCTATCTATCAATCGAATATATATATGATTAAACAAATGAAACAATGCTGTCAATAATCATCACTGAATACAAATTAATTATTTAGAATATATGAATATGATAAAATCATTTAAATTTTTTCTATTACCTATAGCAAGAACTGTTCCACGGCGTCTTATACCATTTACAGTAAAATTGTCAGTAACATCTATTGCAAGTTGTTGTGATGGTGAGATAGTGATGTTACTTTGTGAAATAACTTCGATCTTTTTTGTATCTAACCATTGAATAGTGTAGTGAGGTTCTTGATCACGTTGCTCTTCTAAATAAAAAGATTGATTTGAAAAAAAAGAAATTCGAATTTTATTTTTTGTTACCAAGTTTATCAACCAATGCTTTTTTCAAATGGTCTAACATATTGTAAAGTTACCTGTAAAAATCGACGAGAATCTTTTAACTGAAGTGAAGTAACTACGCGTTGGTTAAATAAATACAATCGAAAAAAAAGAAAAAGAAAAAGAATCTTTTATCAGGTTTCTGTTTTTTTTTAATTTTCTCTCGCTATATAAAGTTAATCATACAAAGCATGATTATATCATGATGTGCGTAGGACGTTTCATATTTTTAAGGAATTTTCAGATGTTTCTACGTAAGTTAGTGACGCAAATTCTATTTTTAGTATTTTGATTAAGAGTCACAACGAAAATTCTTTCAACGCAAATGATTCATTCTTTCTTTCAACTCGAAGCAAAACATCAACTATATGTGAGCGAGCAATAAAATTTAATTCTCAAAGTAATATAACTCTTCACTTAAACATCCAGTATCGAGTTCGCTACATATAATGACTGCGATTTGCATATTAATTTTCATGCACTTGATATATTATATTTAAAAAAATCTGCTTGAAAATAAGTAGAATTCTCTGTGAGCAATAAATTATTGTTTTGCATAGTCAAAATTTTGTCAATTTTGAAAGAAAAAAATGCAACAGTAAAAAAAGCTGTCTTATATAAATTGTAGAGTTTTTCACGTTGCATCTTACATCACATTTGATTTTTTAATACAATATTTGAAGTGAATGGAAACTGATGATATATAAATTACGGTCATTGTACCTGGGGCATTCGATAGGAAATTGTTCAAATTCATTCAATTTTAAGAAGCGGAAAGATAATCAAATGAATTATATCTATGAGTGTAGCTCTGAGATCAATTCATTCAACCTATATACCAAAATCCATGGAGATTATATGGTATCATTATACATTTTTTGGGAAGATTCTTAGAAATGATTGATTAGACAATAATTCATTTTGTATAATATTGATGTTAAGATACATCCTGACTTCTTTTTAATTCTGACGCTGACAATATAGTTTATAACAATAAATTGAAATTATTTAATAAAATAAAATGATGTATAACTTCTTCAGTGAGATGAACTTCTTTTAAAACATATTAATCTAAATTTTGTTATAATTTTATTTCCTAGATTTAGTGCTTGATTCATGTTTTATTGTATCCTTACTCTCAAAAATATATTACAAAAAAATTTTCATTATTAAAACTGATAATTAAATGTTTTCTATATTTTTATATAATAAATACAACTTGATTTTATTTTAAAATAAGAAAAGTGAAACGAATAAATAAAATCATATTTTTATATTTGTATTCTTTGTGTTAAAATATGTGAAGTTTATGGCAAACTTCCCATTCTTATTTTAATCACTTTTCTCAAATATTCATTCTATGTACCTAAAGCCAGCGACACAATAGAAGACTTCGAGTCTTCTAATATATCTTTCAGAAAAGCAAATTTTTTTGCTATCCCTTATGATAATTACCATAATGTTCTTCTTCCATGTGGCTTAGTCGATAATAAATCTTTATTGTCGTTATCCAATATCAATACAATAAGAAAAACAATGTTTGTTTTACCTACAAAAACATTATTTCACAATTACAAGAAAAATGTCTTTATTCTACAACAAAAGTATTTATACATGATTGAGAATAATATCCTTCGAGAAGAGTATTACTAAAATTTCTAATAGAAGACATAATGAATTTTGTATCCAATGGAAGCTCGTCAAAAATGGGATTTATTGATACTAAATAATCAGGGTTATAAAAAGTTTTTAATTTCGAACTTAAGCTTGCACAAATTTCCAGAAATTTTACATTTTTGAGGGGTGCAAAATTAGGATGCTAATAATTAAAAAATTGAGTAATGTTTCTTGAATATTTCACATGGTTTGGTAGAACTCTTCGAACTCTACAAAATTGTGCATATTGACAAATTTTTTAAGTCAGTTTCTATATGTAAGAAAAACACTTGGTTTCTCAATAAAATTTGCTTTTTCCATTATTTGTACTGTCTCAGACGTTTTGAAATGTAATCATTTAATGAAGTTTTTTATGCTATATCGAATGAGTATATTTCGAAACATCGCAAGAAGTATAAATAATAGAAAAAGCTAATTATATTGTAAACTCGAGTGTTGTCCTTTAACAAAAAGTATATAAGAGGTTTCTTTTATTTAATACAAAAATTCTTTGTCTTTTATTGTAAATTTCGTGATGCCTCCCTAGAATAATAATATTTCGAAGCTTGTAAATGTAAAAATAATACATAAGCAAACGTTAAGAAAAACGAAGAAATCAACATGATAGGAGGTCATCTAATCTCTCTATATGGTGGATATTTGATTGTGGCACTCAGATAGACAAATTTAAGCACCAACATTACTGATGAGTACTCGTAGTATTTTTTAACAGTATTACGTTATGAGCATCTTCACTAGGAAAGATGCATCAGTAATTACCTGTATATTATAGAACTTTAAGGTATTGTAATATCATTATATTTGGTAAGAACAGCAGAAATAAATAATGTTGAGAATAGTACTATATTCTTTTGCTATATCTTTATATAAAATATAACTTTTTTGTGTATTGAAGGATAACAAGTTTCATATTATTTTTATCAGGAATAGGATGTGTAAAAAAAGGAAAGTATTGTCATTATATTAAATAAAAAGTCTGTTACTACCTCATAACATATACGTAAGTTTTGTTTTTGTACGATTGTCTATAGGATAACAGAAATCTGAATATCAACATTCTCGATTTCTTTTCTTCTACTAGATTGATTTATATATCCTGAAGTTTTTTATTACTATAATATTGTAAACACTAAACTATATTTGTCAATATTTAATAAAAATATTATAGCACAATTAGACTCATTCTCTCAAATAATATCTTCGAAAAAAATAAATTCCATATCAAAAAATTCTTTCCTTCCTCATGATTATTTTAAATAAGGTTATCATTGAAACTACCTTGCAAAATGTTAGTAAAATATTAATCATGTCAAAAATTATGTTTTTTCAAGGATACAACACAGTCATTTTTGAATACTTATTGAGTCATATGAATAAATCTTGTTTTTGATGAATTTTAATTTAGTATAAAGTGTATTGTTTATGTCATTCGATATAGGTGGGTTGCATTTCTGAAAAAAGTATTATCTCCAATTCTAACACTTATAATTATTATGGTTAACAAATCATGGTTGATTATTTTCTGTAAATAATGTTCGATTGACTGTAAATACACTAATTTTTTATGTTTAACAGTTAGTTTTTCTTAGAAATGCTGTTTTTTCTTCTTCAATTATAATAATTGGAGTCAAGATAAACATTGTTTAAAAGAATGTGAATAACTCTATAACAAAGCTTATCTCATTTATATTTCGGCCAGTAATCAACGAGAAAAGATCATCTGACTAGTTGAAGGTATATCTTGAAGCATGACTTTGCTTTAACAAAATATTTTCTTCTTTTCAAAGATATACTGTTCAGTAATAGGCATACACTGCTGACATGTGTTTTCAAAATAGTTGGTTTAAAAGCTACAAGAGTTTTCATTTGAGTGGTAATAACGCATTACTTATTTCGGAACTAACAAGATGTGATTTTTAATATTCATGATCATTTTCAAAAAAAATTGGTTGACGCAAAGAATACGATGTGAATGATTACAGCAAATGAAAGAGGAATCAGTTCGTGCTGACATGGAATATAAATTTTTGTCAAAAGAAACGCATATAAACATCAGATGTCTTGAGGATGAAGAATGATGATATAGTTATAACACATGAAATCTAAAATGATATAATGAAAACGCAGGAAATACACGAATCGAATGAGATATGAAATGCCCAGACACATAATGTACTAAAATTTTACAAAATTCTTAGGAAATTACACTGTACATCCAAGAATGTGTGCTACTTTTTTAAAAAAATGCTTTGCCTATTATTTTTTACTTAAAAAGTTTAAATAACTAATTGTTTCATTCTTGGAATAAGTATGTTTGATTTGACAAGTTCGCATAATTTTCATTGAAATCTCAGGGACACATCTGCGGTCCTTCACTTGCGACAGTTTAAATAAAAAATCAATATCAATATATTCTCTCTCGTCTGATTATGCCATCTAAACATTTTACATGTTTAATGGTTGAATATATATGCCAATCAAGCTTTTTTCCAATTCTGCCATTGTTGTTAGATGTGGTGTTGTTATTTATATATATGGGAATAATAGTCTAGCCGGGTGTTCCAAATCCTCATTTCTCGTTCTGCTCATCTATATGTATCAAAAGAACCTGACTCGTTTAGTTACTTGCAGTATTCGTGTAATGCTAATGACGGGTCAAATGCACATAGTCTATTTCTTACGGAAACAAATTAAATGCTCAGTACTTTTTGTAAACGCTCAGTATAATTTATTGCTCAGTAAGTATCACACTTGCTCAGCACTTTAATATTTTGTGAATATGAGTGTAAATGCCACTGTCAGGATGGTTAAGTTCACCGACCTCCAAAAGCATAAAAACAACAATCGTGTTCTTAAAATTTTTTTTGAACCAAAACTGGAAAAAAACTCACATGAGAGTGGCTTACGAAAACGCAATTGTTAAATCATGAGTCACATAAAACTCCTTAAATCTATGTAGAGAAAACCGCATTTTTTCATTCATCAGATTAAAGCTTATGATATGTAGTATTACTAGCGGTGGTACCCGATGAAAAGAGAATATGGTTAAAGTTTTATATCTTCCACCCGACTTTTTCTGCTGTACATAATACATCTTCTACAGAATTGTTCCCCGCTGTGGGTGAGCTATCTGCAACAGAACTTTTCGCATCACACCTTAAACCTCTTGGACAGGATTTTAATCGGCATGCGTCAGACATCTTTAACAGGATTGTTTCTGTTATGCGTTAGGTGTTCGCCATTGGACTCTTCTCGCCATGCGTGATACCTATTCCACAGGTCTTTTTTCACCGTACCCGCAACCGCTGCTACAGTTCTTACCCCGCCGTGCATGGGATATCTTTCGCAGTTTTCCGCGCCGTGCATCAGGCATCTTCAACAGGACTCTTCTCATCGGGCTCAAGCTGACATCTCCACTCGCATCCACTCTGAACACGATCACTCTCAAAATTGCAATGAACTGCACCATTTGATTAGAAAGTGAGTAAAATCACGGTCTCTTACGACTTGGATGAAGTTTCACGCACGTCTCCCTTTCTCACCTCCGATCACTCTGCCGACCTTCCTTTACACTCAAGGAATTGATACGAATACTTCTCTGACGCGATCTCTCACAATGACTAAATACAAAGCGAGCAGACTCATCAAAATCTCGATCTGTATTGATTGTGATGAAATTTCATCCAATTTCTTCCGCGCACCCCGTTTGGTGGTTCCAACCTCATGTCAACTTTCCTCAGGAGTTAAGGAAATAGTGTGGAAAGTTTTGTGACGTCAGCTATTACAGGACTATCTGGGTGCGATTTTCACCCACACCCCACACCCAAGTAACCATTCTGACCCCACGTTGACCTTCCCTGGGACCTAGAGAAGCATCGTCGAAAATTTGGTGATCATAGCTTTTACAGGGACTGAATGCATAGCGAACAGATAGACAGACAAACATTCTTCTTTATATATAGACATTAGAAACCTTCCATCTTCACATTTAGACCTAAGCACCATCGATACAAAATGATTCATCTTAGAATCATAACAAATTCGCTAAATTTCTGAAAAATTCATCCAAATTTCATTGGTATACAACTTGGGTGAAATTCCACACAAACACGACCATATTACTCCTATTAATGCTAACAGCACTCCATAAAACCACCGCGGAAAGTTTGGTAGTGTCAGTTAAGACAATACTATCGGGGTGAGATTCCACCCCCACCCTCACCCTCACCCTAAAGATTCTCAAAATACATTTAAAATTTTCATATCTATCTGATGATTAACGGCTTTGGTTTCATGGAGTATTTTGAGAAAGAAACCAAAACGAAGCTGGAAACCTGGTTTGGAGTAATTTTTACGACCAGCAAGCTATACGGAAAAGCCAACACCTTCACTCTCATCTTTAAATACGAAATCTTTAAAATTAAATACTGAGCTTTTCAAACCATTTACTAAGCAAAAATGAATTTTTTTGCTGAACAAAAACACTACTTTCTACCGAGCAGAACAGCTATATTTTTACTGAGCAAAAATTGCTGAGCATTCGTTATAAAATACTGAACAATTAAATACATGCTATTTCTTATTTGAAACCAAGAAAACCAAACTCCTTAAAAAGCTCTATTTGCAAAAAGCAAAAGACTTTTTGAAGATTTTCATCATATTGGTTTTAAACAAGGTATAGACAACTTAGGCTTGACCGATCATCAACGTTATACGAACACTAGAAATGGTAAATAATCATATATTTCTTATATATTGTAGGAGCAGGATGAGGAAAATAAAATTGAAATATTTGGACAGACTGATGATCTTCATATATATTTATAAACTAGCTATACTCCGTGCAAATTGCACGGTTTTTTCGGTCGTGGATGAAATATGATTATTGTGTATTGCGTAATTCAAGGTAAATATGCAGAGGTCCGTTACCATTATCCAAGAAATACCGCGGGGAAGTGGACTTGATTTGTAGTCCCAATATGTCCATGTTACATTCGGATAGTAGTAGATTCTTTACTGAAATCTTGTACATACTATGGGCTAATATTGCAATCCAACTATCGTCCATATGAAACGTCGGATTGTTCGGGCCGAATTAAAGACACATTTTGACAACCTCGACATGGCCCGAATATGCCGATGTTTCGTCCGAATAATAGCAGAAAAAATTCTTACGCAAACCTGATTGATCGAAAAAACTAACCAATAGAAGGGGGACCAGACGTGACATTCGACATCATTATATACATATTTAGATAAGTGATTCATATCGTCTAGAATAAATGCCGTCACTTTTATGAAATGTAACTGCGCAAAACCATATATTCAGATAAGATAACAATAAGAGCAAGAAAAAGAGAAGGATTGATTATTTTTTTATGCGTAATTAAAGAGCACGTGGTATAAATATTGTTGGAGCGTTTTTGTAGTCATAGAAATTTTCTGATTTAATGCGACATGTAGCGGGGGTAGTCTATTCAGTTCTACAAGGAATTGAGGTAGTCGAATAATGGCATTCCTTCACATTAATGTGCATTTTCATTTTTCAATAGAATTCACTGGAATAAGTAGTAGCGAATCCAATGTTCTTCGTCAACTGATATTTGTCGAGAAATATTTCATCGGCAAAAGACTTCGTTGATACAATATTTTGTCGAAAGTAAACTATTTTCTTCTTCTTACGTTTCTCACTGCCAGGAGACAAATTCAACAGTTTCTCCTAATTAACTCTGTATCTTTGATGACAACACAAGAATTTTTAGACCACTGCACAATAGAATTCCATTTTTGGACGAAAAGCATTTCGTAGAAAGATTTCCAGTACGCTCTAGATTATTGTGACGCCTTCAATTCTTCTACGAGACTGTTAAAAACAAAGAACTCAGTGCATTTTTTTCTCATCCACACATTTGAAGTACCCGAGTTGGCGCTTGTCCTCACTGTTACGTTTGGAATGCTCGTCATGACGAAGAAAATATCTTCAGCAAAATACAAATCCACATCTGAGTTTATTGATGAAGTGCTTTGTCAATCAGCAACATAGTTATCGGTAACGACTCCCTTTAAAACTTCAAGTTTCTTCTAATAAAATGGTTTCACACCGGAAATAAATTACAAAATAATTGAAGATTTCTACCTAACCTGAGCATGTATCTCTTTTAGATATATATAGAAATGTATAAACATACCATTTCATTAAATCTCTCCGAACCTATGAGATTTTATCAAGTTCTACTTAGATATATAAGAGTCTACTAGTTCTTCTTTGACATCTCTTTATTTTCCTTTTCCCACATGGATAGACACCCTGTATGCGTGTTATCACCCTTATTCTCACCTCCCACCCTCATCTTCAAGACAAAATGTAACTGTAAATAAAAATCAGGTATGTGTGGTTTTTAAGATAACGCTTTTAAAAGTAGGCAGTCACCGTCGAGTGTGCGGAGAAAAAAATGGGTTCCCAAAGCATTGATGATGATCATTATTTACCAAATAAAAAGCATTGCGTATTGATTGACGGCGATTCTGGACGACATGAGTTATTTAGTAATGTTCATCCATACACATTAAATCGTATTGGTAAATCAAACGCGATTGGGGCATTTCAAATTTATACAAGCCAAGCGTTGAAATTGATGAACAATGCATCGACTATTCATTATCATATCTTTTATACTGAGTTGCACAAAGAGATTGACGAGTATTACAAAGTATTAAAAATTATGTATCCAGATAGTATACATTTGCATTCATTGATAAATCTAAGAGAAGATCGTATTTTTCAATGCGCAATTAACACGTGCAGATATGAATGTGATTACATGTGGATTATATATGGCAACGAAAATCATCATGAAGAACTTATTGAACAATTTAAATCTTATAATGATTTGAAAATAAATATTTTTAGTTACTGTTGGTTGGAGAACTTGAAAGAAGGTTCGAATCGAATTGAATATTTAATGAAGTAAGTTGTTTTATTCATATCTGTATCGACAAAATAAATTCTATTTTTACCTTGTAGCTATAAAATCAAGACTTTAAGAAAAGATCCAATCGAAAAGTTCATTGAAGAACCAATTTCTCACGAATTTGTGTCGGTCAAAATAGAATCGGTTAAATCTAAAAAGAAGCCAGAGAAAACAATATCATGTGATTATGATGGTTGCACCAAAAAATTTAAGGATATTAGTGCGTTAAAAGAACATCAGTTAGCTAAACATACAGAACCTCACCCAGACTATCCAGATGAAATGATATCGAACGCAACATCAGCATCATCTGATACCATAGAACCAACGAAGAAAGTCACTACCATAATTTTAAATGAAGATCTAATCGAAAAGTTCATTGACAAACCCATTTCTCACGAATTTGTATCGGCCAAAACAAAATCGGTTAAATCTAAAAAGAAGCTAAAGAAAACAATATCATGCGATTATGATGGTTGCACCAAAAAATTTAAGAATATTAATGCGTTAAAAAAACATCAGTTAGCTAAACATTCAGAACCTCACCCAGTCTATCCAGATGAAATAACACCGAACGCAACATCAGCATCATCTGATACTATAAAACCAAAGAAGAAAGCCACTAAAAAACCAAAAATGACATGCAATTTTGCTAATTGCAAATTGTCCTACAAGAAACTCAGTACTTTACAAAAACATCAGATCATGCATCATCCACTTCCACTTCGATGTCCTTATGGTAAACGATGCTTACATTCCAATGAAAGATATTTAGGAATTTGTGATTTACGAGATCACATCATATTTCAGCATGGAGACGCATTTTCACCACAAATCTGTCCTATCCCAGAGTGTCAAAATCTAAAATATTTCTCCACTTGGCTTGATACTCTGAATCATATTGTAGAACGACATGTCAAATACGTATTCAAGTAAACTTCATTGAATTCTTTGTTCATATTGTCCCTGATTACTCGTATGTTCTTTGTATTCTAGTGATACTATTCCAGATATGAGTGAACAACAGCCAATGAATTATCAAAGAAATGCTGGTACTGAATCAATAACCGAAACAATGACTATTCCAACTTGGAATGTCGATGGTCCACAATTCAAATGTTCTTTTCGTAATTGTGATCGAACCTATGAAGGTGAAGTAAATCTGAAACGACATGAGGCGTATGAACATCCAGTTGCTTTTTTATGCCCATATGCTTCTGGATGTGAACGGTCAACAAAAACATATATTGGCTTATGGAAACTTCGGCGACATATCGAGTCTCAACATGCTTCATCATTCTCTCAACCTACGTGTTTTGATTCTCAATGTCAACAGAATGAAGAAAAGTCATTTAAAACTTGGAGCAATGTGCTGAGACATATCTTAGATCAGCATTTGGAAGCAGTAGGAATTACTCTAGATTCAGCAGCCTTATCAACCAAAAAGCATCAGAAAATCGGGAAGAAATGTAGTTATGATAATTGTAATCAATTATTTAAAAGTAGATCAAGCTTTCAAAATCATCTAGTGAAACAACATCCTTTTCCTCTACGATGTCCATACAATAGTCAGTGTAATCGGTTCGGTAACAAAAGTCAAGTTTACCACGGAATCATGGAACTAGAAAAACATATTGAAATAGATCATTCAAAGCAATTTATACAGCCTATGTGCTTTAATAGTCAATGTCAAAAAGAGAAAAACATTCAAAATTGGAATACTGTCATAGGACATATCTTACAAAAGCATTGGTTAGACATTAAATCAGACTAATATAATTTCGTTCAGAAAAACCTGTCAATGCGATTCCATTCAGAACTATAATTTGGACTTGACATATTATATTTATTGTAAACTTATATGATTCAATAAAAGAGCTACATTTATTATGTGTTGTGTTTTTGGTAGAGTAAATTAATATTGTATGAATACAATTGATATTAATGACGTCTGACCTATGGTAATGATCGATATATACACAACTAAGCTATGTCTGATCCCAATCCTAATAGGAAACTACTCTTAAATAAACATCTCTCTCATTATCAAGGAGTTTGTTCCTTAGCGCTCGTCAAATTCCTTCCTGTTATTAAGAAAATGTACCATTTCATCTTTGATCCTTGATCCTCATTCCTATGATAATGTATTTTGTAAAAAGTCCTCCTCCTATCTTATTGCTAGAGAAATCTATCTCTTACTGCTTGCTAAACCGCCGCCTGACAATTGAAGGAATACATCTATTGACCTTTGAACCTAATTTCAATGATAAAAGAAGGTAAGAGGAGGAGACACTATAAAACTTCGATTTATAACTTACACTCTATATTTCCTTTCATCAAATGTGTGAGTTTCACAAGATATTCTATATATGATAGAAACCAAAGCGATTTCTCAAAAACAAAAACTGTAGAAAAGTGGCCATATTTGACTAAATATTAATTAAATATTAATTATTAATTAGTTAATGGATGAGCTTTTTGTATAACTGAAGAACCTTTGTTCGATGATGGCTTATACAATTGATATTCAAAAGATAAACTTGTACTGTTAGTTGCTATGAAATTGTACTTAATGAGATTTGGCTCGATTGCTAAGAGAAGTATGTAATGAAGGAGAAAGAGCCATAAAGCTCTGACTTAAAACTTCTATTCATTATTTTCTTTGAAAATATAGATGAGTTCCATAACATGTGTGTTCAGGTCTCTTCTGTTTGAAGAAATTCACTAAAATTAATTGCTATCCGAGGAAATTGAACATCATTAAATAAATACAAAAATCTGTCATCTTGTCAGTGACATTGAGAGCAAACTCAATACAAACATTTGTCTAATAGATTCAATGAGATTGTATAACTAATCTTTGACATTTGTCAATAGAAGAATATGAAGCTTTGTATTATATTTCATAACATACCACTTAGTAGTGTATATAGGGACGAAGATGTCAATATGCCCATCTGAATCAAGCAAATTTTAGTGGATCACTATGTATTGATACTCGATTTGATAGTGCACATTTAATTGAACGAATTTTCCCTTTATAGATATTCAAGATGCTTTGTTCATTGGTGTTAATTTATGTAATGCAAAGGAACAATTTTTCTCGTGCTCATTTTGATGTAACAATGAATTCTCTCAAACGCAAACAGAATTTACCGATTCAAATTTAGCTGCAAGCGATTTTATTCATGCTCATTTGAATTTATTCAATTTGTTTTTTTTGCAATATGACAAGAGTTGATTTGACTAAGGCTAATTTTTATGGTCCAACCATATTGCAAGTGCCGTATCTTATGCTTTTTTCGACAATGCTGAGCTTGGTTGTGTGGTCTTGACGGCGACAAATTTATCCAATGTCAACATGTCGAACATTCAATGTTCGGCTAGTATCGCAACAATCTCATTATGTAAATTACGGCAAGCACTGACTCTTGAAAATGCTCAACTACTCAATGGATCGATTGGTTTACCACCAACTAATCTTCTTCTCATAGTCAAGGTCATCCAAATGGTCCGTCATCAATTCTTAGGGTAAGTCAAAAATGACAAAAAAAACAATCTGTTGATGATGTCTACTTGTACTATTGGCAGTTCTGTCATCTATAATGAATAACAGTCGACGGAAGATCAATCAAACCAATACTGTCTCCAATCAATACCGATTTATCGACGAAAATTATTTGTTAATACACTTTCTTATAGGTTTTCCACTAATCAATTTTTTTTTATGTAGAAAATTCAATGCATGTGTTCTTACTCCGATCAATACTCGAAAACCAGTGAAAATGAGTCAAACCATTGATTTAACAGTCTATCAGGAACTTGTTCAAGCAAGACGAGCTAAAGCAACAGTTATCTGTCTCATCGATAATGATACTTGTGTGATTGTTATTCAATATGATGGAAAACAAAAATTTTTGGTTTCCAATGAATCAATAGGCTTTCACTGGTCAGAATTGCTCAGACTGACAGCGATACATTTACAAGTTCCACTATAGTTCTATAATCTAGTCAGCGAAACGCTTTCATGGTGTCAATATATTGAGCTTTATATTGAATCCGATTTCAGAGCACCCAATACTCAACTTTTTCATGAATGAACAACATATTGAACACATCGACATACACTTGAGAATTCATTAAGAAAATATTCAGTTAGTTTGACATCTTTTGATTATTCACTATATCATGCTTTTATCTAGAACTTAAAATGATATTGACAAATAAAACCTAAAAAAGCCTTCTACATAATGCTTTTTTAAGATGAATCTGTTTTTGAGTCGATTTCTTTTTTATTGAACTACTAGAACAAATTCATTGTCGATAAAGAAAAGAATCTTCTCCGTTTGACGTTCCAATCGTTGAGAATTGTATTGGAATCCATGTCTGTGTTTACTTTTTCGCTTGGTATTGACTATTGGTGTAATTTGTCTATGTAAATGAAAGAGTAGTTGAACAATGTTGTGAAGATCTTGATCAAGAAGAATCTCACAGAGTAGACTAGTTATCATTCTCATCAGAAGAAAGATTTTCAATCAAATAAGTGCTAGAAATATCGACGACATTTCATCCAGTTTTCTGATGTTGACCAAGATAAGAATATTTCGAAATAATTGCAATTCCAGTCGCTCACTACTAACTGTAGATATTATTATTTCTCATATTTTGCCTGTCTTTTCATTTGATAATAGATGTAGGTGTATATCGCAATGATGAAAATGACGAATATCTTTGGTGATAAGAGCACATAGTGCAACGCGCATAGCAACAAGTTAATTCGTGAAGATCAACAACCAACGAACTTTGAATGTAAATAATATGGTATATATTGATTCGAAAGTAAGATGAAAAAGCAGCATGATAAAGCTTGAATGAAATAGAGTAAGAGTGATTCTGGGCTTCATTACTCTATACTTCAGACATCTTCTCATGTCATCAAATATCATAACAAAATGTGAATTAGAAACGTTTGATTAGTCTTTGTCATCTATAATTGAGCTGTCGATATAAAAAAAAACACATTGGTTTATTTTTTATCAGTGATTCGAATACTATTTGTTAGCATGAGTACTCAGGTTACTCCAACTGGTACTTGATTAATTTGATTAATATGTATAGTTCTTGAGTACTTACATACGTACTAATATGAATATTTTGTATATATCTACGCATAGGAGGTTGTACAAGTACTGACAGTAGTAGTTATATTCTATTTTCATAGAACAATTGACTATATAAAATGGTATGTATAGGAACCAGAGATGTAGAATCTGTTGCTAAAATAAAAAAATTTCTCGGTTGTCAAAATTTTTACATAAAACTTCTCTCACCATAAAAAGGAATTAAAAAACAGGTTATTCTAATTTAAGATGTGTATTCAAAAAAGGGATTGTCAGATCAAAGCTTAAAAACCTAAATTCTTTTTTCAGCACCAGAAATTAATCATAATAGGCGTTTTCTTTTGCTAATTAGTGGCTACTATGTTAACGTCATCGCACAATATTCTGTTTGATTTCTGTTTACTGACCCGATTCATTTTTAAGGTTATCTCATATTAACATAAAGAATAGAGTTAAAGAAATCTGAAAGGTAAATATTCCCTTATTCCTACTAAATTGTAACGTAAGTTCTGAAAGTTTCTTAGACAAATTGAAAATTGTATATCTCATGACTAGAAAGAAATAGAGATCTAAATTTTGCGCACAAATAAACTTCAATACCCCTAGACAAAGCTTAAAAGTACTTGTGTCCATGGCCTATTGAGATTCATTTGTAATCATTTTACTAGATTATGCACTTCAGGCAAGGCATTTATTGAAACACCGGAAGACAGTCTTTTAATTTGGAATGGTTCTAATAAAAAGCTGTCATGGTCATTAGAATGTTCTAAAATTATCAGGGAAAATGGACGCTTTTTTTCAGATACTTTTCTAAAACGCACCATCTCTTGTAGATAAGTCAGAAAATTGGATAGTTTTAAAAATTCAATAGCTCAAAGATAAAGCATCGATTTTGGTTGGTATTTTGAAGATATTTTAATAATTATAACAGCAGTTTATGAGCATGATTTCAAAACAAAATACCTTCTTTCGATCTTTCCATAAATACTTTCCCTAAGGTAGAAAATCCAGCGAAACAGTTATAAATGGGCTTCAACAATCTATGGATACAAATCCTTTCAGGCTTTGTCGAGTGGCATTAAGTTCTATTCATGGAGAAAATATGTGTTCAGAATCAAGCGGACAGTTCCAATACCTTCCTGGTTAGTCTTATTTCAGTGCAATTATCAGTTAAATCTGTCATCAAAGACCAAACAATTGCTTGATTTCGGATAGACATTTGGAATAGTAGACAGACGATTGATAATGTGATTATTGAAGGTGAAAATCTGGTTATCATACATTGCGCGGCGACCGGTGCTCTCATGAAATGAATGTTCTTGTAACGTCATCCTACACGTCAATTTTTTTTATTCGATTAATTTTTATCGAATTATAGTTTATTCATCTTAAGTCTTTGAGTGAATAGTTTCAAGTTAGTCTTTTTAACTTATCAAATATAACCCAAATTAATTACAAAATTCAATTCATTAAGTTCTGAAGTGAAAGTATTCAATACCATTTTTACGTTCGAAATCGTGTTTGAGTTCTTTCTACATGCGCTTCATACTTCTTTGGGTTTGTTTAGGAGCACCTATGAAGAATATCATCATGTTCTTATCTCTTATTCTATATATCATGTGCTGCAAACATCATAACGATAACATATAGCTCTTTGCAATACGAGCATCGACACAGATTTTATTACGAGCGATGTTAAATACGACAGAAGAATTATTGGATGATAAAGAAAACAGT
>JAJEKB010010759.1:17350-50115 GCA_022393335.1 Macrotrachela quadricornifera | reverse complement strand
AGAGAATACATTTATAAAAAGATGAGATGGAAAAAATTAACTCAAAATTCTGTCCGTTTTGAAAAGAAGAAGTGCAAAAACCCAATCTAACTGTCGATGAGTATTTTGATGACTCGAAATATACTTTCCATGCTCATCGAACGTTCAAATCGATTGCTCGCAGTGACATTTTCCGATAGGTTGAGGGCATAGCGATTGGTCGTTTCGATGGCCCATTCTAATTCTTTCTTGAAAATCTCGGAATTTCTTTTGAAGAGTTCATACCTATCGAAACGATTTTTGAGGGCTTGGAAAAAAGTCAACGAAAATATTTCGGCATATACACGGCTATATGTCGAGTTCTCGATACGTATCGAACACATATTCAGAATAGGAGCAGAATTAGAGTCGAACAGACGTACTTATACGATCATGAATCATACATCGACGAATTGATCTAAATATATCTTCATCTTCTAATTATAGAAACATATTTTATCAATATATCAATTGTCCTACACAATATTTCGTTTTTTTCATTTATTTTTTGAATCTTATTTATCATGAATATAACTTCTTTCGTTATTTTTAGATCTGTTTATGGTTAATAATGATAGAACTCCCTAAGAACACAATTTTTTGGAAGCTGTATAATAATATTTTTGTTTGGATCGATTGATAGTTGATAATAGCAAATATTAATCGACTTTCAAGCTATTGATATCTCCAATAGAAGCGAATTCTAAGACAGTTATGTAAAGAATTTATGAGATATTAAAATACAGATTTGACTTTGAGATCATCAGCGATCGTATTCAAGCGTTAGTGGTTTTCTTCAAAGCATCTTTATAGCTAATCTTTGAGAATTTTAATAATCTTCTTTTGTACAGAAAAAGGTCGAGTGATCGAATAGTGGCCGTAGATGTGTTTGTTTCCTCGAGTGCTCGCTACTTCAATAGAATTGGAGTGATCGAAATGATTCTCGAGCAGTTGCCGAGCCTATCGAAGGCCTTTTTAGATTTACCTGGGTACGACATTGTCCTTTATCAGAATGATGTAATGAACATCAAAATTGATCTTTTTCATAACAAACCTCAAATATAACAATTTTTATGTTTGTTTGACTAATCAAACAAACTCTTTTTTTGTGTTGTTGATATAAAATACAAGAAAGTTATGAAAATTTTTTTCATTTGTACGTTCATGAAGAGTACCTCCCATTTCTGGTAAACATCTTGATAAACAAGTTATAATATACATAGGCTGCAACTTGCTGTATGAAAATTTTCGTAACTTTCCCATATTCCGTCCTATTCCTAACATAATCTGAAGAGCTATAATTTCATTTATTCATTAAAAATAAAAGTCATCGATTGTTTTCTTTCATAGATAAAAAAAATTAATGAAATAGAAACCTATGGAATGTTTATAGAGACTTTCATAAAGAAAAATAAGTAAATAAATCAATGTTGCCAATGCGATAAGAATATTGAATTACTTTTAATAATGAAATTCAATGATTGACACTCGATCGTTTCATCAGTGATAGTTGATCATAAAAAAAACAAAAAAAAGATCCCGTTAAATCACATCGGTTATCAATGGGATCTGTTCAGTTAGAAAAGACTACTAGTACTCGATCTATGCCACGAGTGGCACGTATCACTAAAATAAAACATCCTCATGATCTTCATCATCTATCAAGAAGCAAAGTAAGTTTTTATTCATGATCTTTTTATGTCATTATATTTGTCTTAGCAACGTAATGAATACAATTCTACCATTCATACAATGATTCAAACACCTAAAAAGACTGAAAATCTGACAGATAAAAACTTAATCTCAGTAAAATTATTCAATTTCTATCGTAAAGAAAAATATTTCATAATGTTTTGTAGTTCTCTTCTATTCTATCAACTCACCAACGTCGTCAACAACAAAATTCATCAAAATTTCTAGATTTAGTTCAACAACCCGGTACTTCATCATATTCTAACAATACTAAAAATATTTCTTTACGTCGTGATCAATCGGTGATATCAGTAAAATGAAATATATTCATTTTGTTATAGAATTCTCTCTTTTTTGATATTATAAGTCACGATATAATGATTGGAATAATGATATTTCCAATGAAAATAAAAAATCAAGTAAAATTTCAATACCATCTCAATCAGAGTTACATCAAAAAGGTATTCCTATATTATTATTTAATGGAAAAAAATCATTTAAATCAAGCACGGCAACTCATACTGAAGTAAAAAAGATTTTGTTTTTAAAATAATACTCATTTTGATGATATTAAATATAGACAGATCAATCATGCGTTAAAAATAAACATTCAACAATATTAAATGAAACAAAAAAACAAAAGAAACATAAGTAAGATTTTTAGTTTTTTATTACTGAATTTATTTGGTTTTTTTTCTATATTCGTAGAAATTCAAAGAAAATTTGTTGTTGCTCATGTACAGTTCCTTGTTCACTTATATCTCTATTAATTGGTCTACTTGTTGCTGGAGCTATCATTGGTATAATCGTAGGTGTAATGACCTCATCGAATAAAACAAGTAATATTTATTTATTTGATATTAAATATAATTATTCTCATTTATATATATAGCTACTACGACGACAATAACAAGTAAACTAAACTTTCAATGATATTGTATTAAAATTGATGTATTTTTTATTGATATAGCTACGACTATAATAACTCCAACTATTTGTAGTTGTTTATGCCCTGGTGAATCCTGGACATTCTCTTCGAATAATTTAGCTCGATGGTCATTCGATGGTACACTTGATGATAAAATGAATCAATATAATGCAACATCTATTAATAATCCTGTATTTGTAACCAGTGGTTATGTTAATCAAGCCTTGTATTTCAATGCCACTGCTATTCAATCTCTTTTAATTCCATATATTCCATTATCAAATACTAGTTTTACTATTGAAGCTTGGATTAAACCTACTCAATTTCCTAATTTAATTGATCAGAGTATTTTAGGTTTATGTCCTGTTGCTTCATCACATCAATGTCTTTATTTAGTTATTCGAAAGATAAGTTCAAATTATTATCTCCATTTTGGTTTTTATAATGATGATTGTCAAGGCAATACTTCACTTTCTTTAAATAATTGGATGCATATTGCATTTGTTTTTGATATAAATACTCTTAAACAATCTATTTATCTCAATGGAATATTAGATAATAGTTGTATAGTATCAACACCATTGATGACTACTATAGGTAGTGTTACTATTGGAACAATTCCAACACTCATACCAATTACTAATGTTAACTTTTATCAAGTAAATTTTCTTTTCTTTTATATATGAAATCGAATTTGATTTGATTAATTTTATGTACTAGTGAAATTATGTCTTATTCTTTTGTTTTGCTTTTTATATAGGGTTATATCGATCATGTAACAATAAATAGAGAAGCTAAATCATCATGTGAAATTTTGGAAGATGCAACACTTGCTGCTTGTTTCTTATTTGATTCTTCGACTTCATTCACAGATTTAGGACCTAATTCTCTTCTTAATAGTGAATTATCGACTTCAGTTGTATCTTCTGGTGTATCTGGTGAGGCAATCTCTTTTAATGGTTCATCATATTTTCAAATATCAAGTTTTACTGGACTTGGTATTGTCAATAAATCATTTTCCATTAGTATTTGGGTTCGGCCTCGATCCGTATTAGGAACTATTGTTCATGTTTCAAGCCAATCATATGGTACAAGTTGGTGCGTCCCATTTTTAGGCATCACCACCAATGGATCTGTAGTTGCTCAAATGTGGAATAATGTTGCCGTATCTGTTACAGGTCCATCAATCTCAATATCATCAACTTGGTCACATCTTGTTCAAACATGGAGTTCAACTAATGGCCTTCGTCTCTATATAAATAATACTCTCGTTGCATTTCTTACATCATCCATAAATTATATTGCCAGTGGAGTATCGAATTTTGTTACGTTAGCCAATAGTTTGAATGGTACTGGAATCTGTGTTGGCGGTGCATTAAGTTCATCAGCTCCCAGACCATTCAATGGTGATATAGACCATTTTCGACTTTATAGTCGTGAGCTTACTGCGTCTGAGATATCAACAATCTATCAGAGTAAATAAAAATGAAATTTTCTAAAAAAAGACGATCATTAAATTGAACACAGTTATCCACTCATGTGTTAAAAATTTAAAGAAAACGCACCGCGAAACGCGTTTCGAAAACGTGTTTTTTTTCTCACAAATTTGACTTATGGGTATTATTTATGGATTGCCAGGATCAGGACTGTTATTTCTGCAGACAGTTCAGAAATTTTTTTTTCTTGTTGCAACAAATATAAAAATATTTTCTTTTTTATAATTAGAAAAAAGTACAGCAGCAAAACTAAAGAGTTCAGGCTAGGAACAGATAAACAAGTTTAAAAAAACATCTTAGGAATAAAAGAATGATTAAATTTCTCTCAAGAAAAATATATTATTGAAATAGAGAAATGAATTATTTTATTTTTACAGTTAATAACGTAAAACTCTTTAAAAATAATGTATCATTAATGACTATATTTGATAAGTGACAATTACATTAATGTAGATAAATAAATTTTCATTTATGTATTATTCTGTTGATGAAACAATGATTCAATTGAAAACTTTCTCACAAACAGCACTTAAGAAAAAAAATTTTCTACTATTGGTTTTTTTAAAGTTGATGGTACGATAAATGTCACGTTTTCAACTGATAAATTAAAACAAAAGTGAATTATATTATCATAAAAGAATGTTAATCGTATGTATATCTTATATATTTATATTAATTATTTTGATTAATTCTATGAAAATTCCATTTCTTACTAATGTTACATTAAAAGGTGGTTATAATTCCAATAGTACATTAATTATAAATAAAACTTGTAATGAATGTCTTTGTATATCATCACTATTATATCCAATTATAAATTGTTTTTCAAACAAAACATGTGAATTATTTTATACTTTTCCATTAACATATAAAATTAGTTTAACACCAAATGCTCGTCTTTATTTTCCTCAAAAAATCTTTCCTAATACAAGTAAATGTTGTATGCCGGATATAAATTATTTATTAGGAAAATTGAATTCTACTTTATTAACTTGGATAAATTCTTCACAACCTCGAGATTTAATTATTGATGATAATGAATATTTAGTAACTATAGAAATGAACAATAAACGTTTGAGTCGATTTTATTCAAATAATTTAACTATTATTAGTTATACATCAATTCAAACTAATCCATCAATGACTATTGGTTATAATACAGGTGCCTATTATATTGCATCAAATAATAATAATTTTATGACAGTTATTCATAGTAAGAATTTAACCATTTTAAATAATATAACATTAACAGGAATTAATGGTCCAAGAGCAATGATGTTTCTTAATAATGGTCAAAAACTTGTTATTACTTCGAATGTAAATAAATCACTTGTTTTTTTTAATCGATCAACTACTGGATTAACTCAATATACATATGCTTATAATCAAATAGTCAATTATAATGGTCCACATGGATTATGGTATATCAATGATTCATTTTTCTATGTAACATCACGAGGAAACAATGCTATTTATTCTCATACCTTAAATAATAATAATTCATTATGGACTGAAGCATTTGTTTTTAATGTATCAAGAATAACTAATACAAGTGCTCCTAGTCATGTTACAATTGATGAATGTGGACGATTTTGGATTGCATTAGAAATTAGTATAATTTTGATTTATGATCAATTAGGATATTTAATTGCTAATTTTACAATACCTAATTCACAAATTTTCGATATTAAAATATTGAATAATTATCTTATGTATTTTTCTGATTGGAATACAAATAGAATATTTCGTCTTCAACCAAATATTCAATGTTAAGGTTTTTTTTTTACAAATTATTTTTTCATTGAATAATTATTTTAAATAAAGTTTAATAAAAACACATTTACATATTTATGAAATGACTCTTTAAAAAGAGACTGTTAAAGATATTTTCGAAAAAAAACGATAAGATTTGTGTTCGGATCATTGATATGACAATTATCAACGAAAGCTAGATATCATTTTTCTTCATAATAATTGTATTATAGTTAGGTTTTATTCATCAGATCATTCAGAGTTTTTTTTTTCAAAGTTGATTTAAACTTTCACCTGTTACGATGTTTAGTTGCATAGTTATGTACATATAGAATGAAGATCGTCTGTAACTGTATAGTCTTGCTACTCAATTAAACTTGATGAAAACACTCTATGATTATGAAATCTGTATCTATGACTAATATGCTGAAAAATGTTACACTCAAAACATTTTCGGAAAACTAATTGAAGATTCGATTTATAGTCGCAGAATTTGGCTTATTTGGGATATAAGTGACGGACGATACTCCAAAATGTTGGATGTTAATAAGCAAATTACAGTTTATCATCTTTCATGACTATTAATCACTTTTGGTTGTCAAAATGATTCTCAATTTATTTTTATAATTTGATTGCTATTCAATAGCTCGCTTTTTCTCCGACATATTTAATATGAAGATATCCAATATAAAAACAAAGATTGTCTCGAACTGTTTATATAATAGCATTGATATATAACTGAACAAATAATAGATTAGATCGGTTAACTTTACAAAACTCGAGTAAAACTTTAATACTCGAATCGAATTAACAAGTTCTACACTACTACTTCCTTCGATATTAAATTACATTGGATTACAATCACATTCATCCTTTGAGCAACAATAGAAACAACGATTAAAGAATGACTTGAAACATTTTTATTCAGTTTGATATGTATTACTATAGAATCAGTTATTTTATAATTAAATGTACGATAATCATCAATATTATCTAAGAATTATTGTATAAATTTTCATTTGTTATTTAACTATAGAAAAAAAAAACATTACTATTACTGATTAGATGTAGCTATATTGCTGACTTGTGCGATTCATAATACATTTAGTAATATAAACAATTTATTTTTTAATTTCCAACCTCAGTCTAGTTTTTAATAAAGTAAAAAATCTTTCATAGTTTCTCTATTCATCAAAAAGAAAAGAGCAACTCTTTTTTCTTTCATGGCCTAGTGTCGATTTTTTTCAACCGTAACATCACTTTATCATTTTTTGTCCTACTTTCGTTATTGATGAAAATCTATATTGGTCTCTCACGCTTTTTTTTTATAATAATATATTCAGTAGCAAAAATAAAGGCAGTTTTCTTCATTCATAAGAGAAAAAAATAAGACTCGTGACGAAGAGAAAAATATAGAAAAAAAGTAGACATCTTATAATAAGCACAGATATTTGAATTATTTTTTCATTAACCATTTTTCAAACTATTTCAAATTATCAATATCGACGAAATACATCATGGATATTCAAAACTCGAAAGTAACTGTAAAACATGCTAACACAGAAAATCAGGACAGACACCAATTATTTCAAAAGTGTCATTCATATATTCCATCATCAAGCCAAATAGATTTGCAATTTACTCATCATCTATCAAAACTTTTAGATAGTAATAGTTGAGATTGAAAAAGAATATTTATTGCATTCAAAACATGCTTCATTATTTATAGATTATATATGTGATTGAGAAGAAGCATTGAGTTGTTCTATAATACTCATGTTACTATTGCACAATATGCTTAGAAATATTAATATTTCTTTGAACGACTGATTCTATTTAACTTCTAAAACAGAATTGATATATTTTCCACGACTTGTTACGAGAATACATCCTATTCCGTGATGTTGAACATTAGCGGAACCAGTTCCGCCTAGGATCTAGTTACATCCGATTCCGGAAACAGATATAAACATAAGACGATTCAATTCCGCCATCAGAAGGAATTCCTAGGAATTCCGTCTGATTCCGGAATCATATATGCATTAGTCTTTATTGTATGCTTCTAAGTTACCATAGTGAACGGATCCGGGATCAGATGGAATTCCTAGGAATTCCTTCAGATTCCGGAATTGATGGAACTAGTACCGTTTCCGGAATCGCTCAGCGGAATCGCTTGTCGCCTTCACCCTCATGTTTGCTATTGTGATTACAAGTTAATCTTCAATATAAACGAGCGATTCCGGATCCGGAACCAGATGGAATTACACGGAATTTCTAGGAATTCCGTCTGATTCCGGAATCATATATACATTAGTCCTTATCGTATGCTTCTAAGTTATCATAGTGAACGGATCCGGAATTGAATTTCCGGATCCGGATTCAGATGGAATTACACGGAATTCCTTCTGATTCCGGAATCATATATGCATTAGTCTTCATCGTATGCTTCTAAGTTATCATAGTGAACGGATCCGGAATCAGACGGAATTACACGGAATTCCTTCTGATTCCGGAATTGATGGAACTAGTGCCGATTCCGGAATCGCTTCTCAAACTTCATGTAATTCCGGAATCGGTGGAATTAGTTCCCTAGGCGGAACTAGTAACCTAATGTTCAACATCGCGGAATAGGATGACTGCTCCTACAACTCAGTGCGTTGGGTAGGATTGTTATATTAATACTGTCAACGCGTTTTTTTTGTAAGTTATATAACAGTAATTTCTGTTTATTCTAATTCTAACGAGGGAACCTTCCCAACTGTCAAATCGCTTTAGAGTTCAAACAATATCTATAAGGTAGACCTCAATGAAGTATGAAAAATCGCAAAATAGAGTGCCCATCGGCTTTCTATTCGGAGTTATGGGCATTTTAGTGTAATTTTAGCCTATGGCATGCAATATACCCAAAAATTGAATGACGATATTTCGATCTGAGATTTCAGCCATAGATAGGTCTCAGTATGAGTAGAATATTCTGAAAGTTTCAGCTCAAAGACCTTTCCCATCTTGAGATATTAATCTCCCAAAAAATAGAAAATTCTAGCATTGTGACTGGTTTTTTAGAAGTTTCATATCTCGAGACGGGAAAGGTCTTTTGAGCTGAAACTTTCTGGATATTCCACTCATACTGAGACCTATCTATGGCTGAAATCTCAGATCGAAATATCGTCATTCAATTTTTGGGTATATTGTATGCCATAGGCTAAAATTACAGTAAAATGCCCATAATTCCGAACAAAAAGTCTATGGGCACTCAATATTTTGGAGTTTTTTATACTTCATTGGGGTCTACCTTATAGATATTGTTTGAACTCTAAATCGATTTGATAGTTGGGAAGGTTCCCTCGTAAGACATTATAAATAACTCCTCAAGTATTAGCGTTCTGAATAAAGGACATTTTTTTCAAGTTTCTTGAACGGTGTATCTTCCATGAATACAAAGATATATCGAGAAGAGGTTTTGCTTATAAAGTAGAAGAGATTTTGATGCATATATTTATATAAAAATTAGAAAGCTGATGATTTTTGTGACACCGTTCAATCGAGCTTTAAATTACACTAGCACTCAGAAATGCACGGATAATTAAAATACATCCATTACATCCCTATTGGGAGTACAGGAGTGGTTAGAATATGATTTTTTGAAGATTTTGAAAACGTTTTAATGAAAATATTCATAATATAGGCACAGCATATGGAATATTAGATATAAAAGAAATTTCGTTCATAGATTATGCAATGGTATTCAAAGGGTTAAATTAATCCAATATATGAAAAAATACACAGAATTCCATACATTTGTGTAGCTGAACGTATAGTATTATTCATCCGATAGAAATCATCTGATGGGGTGACTATTCATTTCAATGTTGACAAAATAGAGAAATTGTTATAATGTCAGCACATCGAGAGCAAAGATGTAATAAGAAGCAACTTGAATCTGATTGATGTTAATAACTTTTGGTAAACAGGTTATATTAAGTAAACGAAATTTGTTCCGTTTTAATACTATATTTATTAACCATTTCTCCAATAACCCATCTTCCAATAAAAATAGTTTTGGAAAAATGATATTGATTTTGTTTTTTTTTAAACTTATTTCATTTCTCTGGGGGGCGAACATGGCCTCCAGGAGGACGAAATTCCCATGCCCTTCTCCCGCTAGATAAAACACTGATGCCAAAGTTTTATTTCACACTACATTTTTTTGCTTGGATAAATGAAAATCTACAAAAACTTGATATCGAAGACGCTATTATTAATCGTAAGTGACTATGAAAATGACCATGTATAACCATTGAAATAAGATATCTTAATAGTCGGAGATAAATCCTCACCTTTTGCAGATTTACAACAAAACGAAATTGATTTTGAAGATGTAAGAGTTATATGTAATGACTTGAATGCATTCAGAACAAAGATGAAACAAGAAAATATAGTTTTTAAAGAATCTAACGAAACATATGGGAAAGAAATAGTGATTCATGGTCCAGATAATGTATCAATCTATATTTCACAAAATATAAGCGAACAACATAGATTGTACTTTTATGTAGTTTGTTCTTTTTGATGTTTATTTTATGAAATTGACGGAAATTTTCGATCTTATACGATCATTTTCAACCTTCTACCACGACCTATATACAAAATGTTACAAAACATAGAAACACAATAATATAAACTAGACAACATAAATATGAATTTTAATTGTAATTGCATTAACTTTAACAGCATTACCATTGACATCAATATGTGATCTTAATCATTATTTGAATGATGGTGATTCAAATCCAATACCAATATACCTATAGTGAATTACTCAAGATAAATTAAGTACTACTTTTGTATAATGCCTATCATGTTTATGTTGTCTAGTCTATATTATTGTGTTTCTATGTTTTGTAACATCTTGTATAAAGATCGTGGTAAAAGGTTGATAAAGATCGTATAAGATCGAAAATTTCCATCAGTTTCATAAAATAAACATCAAAAAGAACAATCTACACAAAAATCTACTATATATTCAAAATTTAATATAAAATCTCAAGACTCATCAATTTTTTCATAGATTGTACTGTTCTATGAATACACGATATTTCTTATTCATTCATATAATTTATTTAATTGACTAAATGTTCTCTTCCTTATTTTATATTAAGTATTTTGAATTAATGTTTAAAACTACATTAAGATTATAAAACTTTAAATTAATTTAAAATTTGTGATATTTTGACAATTGATATTGCTTCATCAATTCCTAAGGAATGTGAGAATTTTTCCTTTTTATTTTCTTTTTTTTTCAGATGTTTAACATGCAGTAGCGGCAAGGCAAGATGATTATATGGATAGGAGAGATAGACTATTTGTCTTCTTACTTCGTCCCATCATTATCATCTTGCACGTACATCATAGGTATATTCGTTCTCCTGTTATGATTTATCGAATTCTTTATAAATACATTTCGTATATATAATTGATCTTTATACGGAAAAAATATACGAAATATTTCTGTGATGCATTATTAAAGTTAACCCCATTATCCCGAGCACTTCCTAGAAAAGCGGAGCTGGATTTCATGTGCGATATAGATTTTTCATGGAAGTTTTTTTTAATACTAGATGTGTGGCAATCGTATAAGCTTGGTTAACGTATGATGAACTCGTTTCACAGCGAGAATGAACTTAAAACGTATGACTCGTTTTGTCGAAAATACTTTATTTTGGCTTTCTATTATTAATAAGCTTTGATATAGTTCCCTTGAAATTTTATCAACACTTTCTGTGATTAATATCAATCTCCACTGATCGGATATCAAATCTGTTTACTCGATATTTCACTTTTCAATGCATGTGTGCTATATAAGCTAGAAAATGAAGGAAATATTGTTCCTTTTCGATTGCTTGTGCTTATTGCAGCACCACATTTTTGGTCAAAAGTGGACACCCTACTGCCAGCTGAAGACCTTGCTTTGCCTACAGCTATATCATTCGTGGTCCAGAACTGGAAGCAAAAAACGAGTCACGAGTACAGGAAATGAAATATTGGCCTATTCATTGTACTCTTTTTCAGGCCTCTATCATACATTGAAAGTCTTCTAATAAAAGCGATATTATAAACGATAGAACCAGGTGGTTACTAGGACTTCCAGCAATGACAAGGAGTACTGTAACTGCCAAATGTCAAGTACACAAGCTTTTTATAACATGTAATATCGCCACGAAAGGGTTAATTATTTTATAAAATGGAAATCTACAGTAGTTTTCAATATTCTCAATGCATCTCAATTTGAATCGAAATCGTAAGTATTATTAATGATATATGAATACACACCAACAGAACATAAAAATGAGAAATCAAAAGTAGCATCTCCTAAGAGAGAGAGAGTGACCACAATTGATGAGAAGTTTCTTTGATGGATTTAATCGAGAAATGTCTTTAGAGAAAGGTCTAAAGCGATAATAACAAGAGTTCCAAACGTATCACGCGATCTCGAGTATAAGTTCTTTTTGATGATACAATGTTGATTTCTCTATAATTCATGTTCAGGATATTTAGTCAAACGAAACTCAATGATCGACGCATTACATGTTTTAATAATAATTGAGAAAATAATAAAGTCAAAGAAAGAAGTTGAAGTTGTTCATCTTGCCATTATTAACCATACAACCATATCAGAAATAAACATACATAAAAATATGAAAATAAAGACGAAATAATTTAATGCATTGCATTTCTCTTCAATTTCTTTTTTGTTTTTTCCTTTGTCTTTATCTTTATCCACAGAAGCTTGACATGAATCACATCTATTGCAGAAGTTGCACTTCGGTTTCTGTTCCTTCTGTGTCTCATTAATATTTTCAGATGTTGTCGTTTTCATATTCTTGTTCGTTGCGGAGGTTTGACAGGTGAAAGGATGTGAAATGGATTCAGATACATTCACGGTTGAAGCATGGAAAATTTTATTCGATTTAGCTTTAATTGTAGTCCGATCACCTAAAATGTAACAATTTTTCATCTAGTGAAAACTTATTGCAAACTTCGCCAAACGAATTATTTCAGTGAAAAATAATCAGCTGATTTCTTTATTTTACCGCACAACTTCATATTTTCTGCCGATGTCCCAATGTTAGCTTCTAATTATAAAAGAAAGATCATCCATAGATTTTTCTTCCCGCTTGAAACACTCCTGCAGAATATTTATGAAAAATAAAAACTTTCAGGAATACTTTGTAGAATCTTCAGACAGAACTCAAATAGAATTCTGGCAAGAAACGTCTGATTTTTTTAATCGTTAGTACTCTTGTAATTTGTTTGTCCTGATATTTATTAAACTTACCATTTTCAATACTAGCATCCTTCTTTTCATCTTTTTTTGGTCCTGGAAAACAACAACAAAATATTCTTTGCAATAATCCACAAAAAGCATAAAGTGACTTTGGCATTTCAGATTTTGTTGTATAATAATTATAGAGTGTAAACCATCCCAATGACAATAATGTCCAAAAAATTGATAACATAAAATATAATGTTATCATCATTAAATATTGAGATTGTTGTGGAAACAGATTGACAAAATTTAGTGAATAAACAGAATATGTCATAAAACATGTCATACCTAAAATATAAATAAGAATATTTTATTTCGAAATTCTATTTAATATTAAATCAAATAAAATATTCTTACATAGACCAACTTGCATTCCAAAAGCTAATGCAAATGATAATAAAGTGACACAATTCAAAATTAAACATGCAAATATTCCATTCATGATAAAAAATAATGGCTTTCTTTTTAAATATAATTGTATTGATATAATATCATTAAAAGTATCTTCAAATGGTGCTCTATCATCTGCTTGAATAACAGTCATATCTGTTCCATTTAATTCCCATAAAGGATGCTCAACATATTCACTAGTATCAATAACTATACTATTATTTTCTGTATAAAGAATTCTATTTGTTCCTTGACTCCATGATGTTAAATTAATACTACACATTTGTTCATCAAATGGAAACATTCTGACATTAAAATTACATTTTGTTCTTATTGTTAATGCTGGTAATATCATATAAACTTCACCTGTATAATAAACAGATGCCAAACTATAATCATTAACTGCGAGGTAACCACTTGCATCTGCTGAATTTAAAATCATTGTATCTGGTATCCATAAACTTTTAACTGGTAACATAACTACTTCAATATTATTATTTGAAGCATTTGGTTTCCATGATAATCGATCATCAAACCATGTTTGTGAAATAAATATACTTGATGTCATTATTTGTTGTTTTTCATCTATACCTATGATTTGTAATAATGTAGCAGTTATATCAACAGATACTTGATTATCTGGTCTTATGTTTTTATTATAACCATTTAATAATGTTGTTATTAATGTTTGTTCAGCTTGTTGTGAAGCTGGTAATGTTCCACAGTTAGAAAAATAAAATAAATTGTATATAAGGATAATCAGAACCTGCAATTTTATCATTTTAAGATTATTTAATTCGTGAATGAGAATTTAATTCGGCTTTGTTTATTTTAATATCGATCTAGAAAAGAGAAATTTAATCTTTAGTGACATAAAATAGACAAGATTTATTGTGTACATGATTTGTTATCCTATCAAATAATATTTTTCTACAAAGTTCCTTTTAAATGTATCATCATTCGTAATGATTTCAAAAATAAAACATTCACTTCGGTAGATGACATCTACTTTCTTCAAATTGAAACCATTCAAAAAAAAATTTTTTTGTTTTCGAAAAGTAAGATTAATTCTACAGTTATTCAATTAGAATTAACATCTTAATATTTATTTTTGAACTCAAATATTCAAAAATCAGTCATCAACTTATTTGGTAAATCAGGATATGCAGAAAATAATAATATTCAAATAGATCAACAGAAGCTGACATTTTTAATAAAAATATAATCATTAGTTGAACTAGTCGACTTTTTACACGAAGAGACCGATACAATTTGCAAAATCATAAAATATAGAGAATATCAACCATATGCAAACTGAATTTTGGTGTTCAAGTTTAAGAGTTAATCAAAACGTTCTAATTTGATTCGATTTTAATCTCTAATGTGTTTTTGATGACACATTCATTGAGATAAGTCTATTTAAGGGATTATCTGATAATAATTCACCAGTTTGAATGTTAGGCGTTGATAAAGATAAAGACTATTTCGAATATCGATACTAAGAATTAAATCAATTGTAATCTCTTTCTTACGCACTAATCAATATTCAATATAAAACAAATAAATAATGCATAAAATCAATTTTAATATTCAACAGTAAGGAATTGTTCATCGATATGCATTGCTTTTAATATGCGTAGAAAAACCAAATTTCTTAATGTTTTTTATGATTACAAACGATTTCAAAGAAACCTTTGTGTCTTACTTTGGGTAAACATGCATGTCAAAAAACGTGTCACCTTGATCTTTTTCTTGAATAATTCTTTTGAAAAAACTAAAGGCGAGAGTTTGAAAAGGAGTGCTTTGCACCAGAAAAGATTGTTTTTCAATGGTGAAACTTCAATTCTTTGATAACGATACATTAGAAATATGGATAAAAATATTATTATACACACAACACGACACATCTCATCGACGGACATATAAACAAACTTTTAAAATAACAATTTGTAAAATCTTTGAATCCAAACGAGTGTGAAATATAATTATATTTTAAAATATCTCCTACGAACTGCTTAATATGGAATACATTTAAATAGACGGATTCTACAAAAAATATTTTTACGAATTTATTCGTTATCAATATATAAAATTCTTTATATCATATTACACTAGGTGATTAATAAGAATGTGAAGTAATTTAGTGAATAGCTCCTATTTTTCAAGCACTTAACAGTAACCGACGCGGATTGTATCAATGCAAAATTTGACTCATCTTAAACCTAAGTCTAGACATGCACCAGTATCAGATGGATATACTTCCGGTAAAATATAGTGGATTCAGATCAACTAGTAATATACTGATCGTTGCTTCAATTTTAGTATTCTGCACTTGACAGAATTTGTCAACATTTTCTTACTATCTTAAAAGTCAATTCAGTATTTTTTCTCTTGTTATGTCAAGATTTATAAGTCTTTTTGAGTAGAAAACAGTTCTAATTTTTCAAATTTTCATTCAACATTTCACATCTTACTCCTAATCATTCATCATGTCTGAGAAACAAAAAAGATTTTTTGTTTTTTTCGAAAATAGCCTGTTTCTCGAGTAGTACATCACGGAAATCACCGAAAATCATGCTAGAAATGGGGCGGCAAAATAAAATTCGTATTGTTTTTGAAAGATCTAAAGATGGACAGCTAGCTTCTGACGCATTTATCTCACTTCCGAAATTTCTGACAAAAAAATTGAAAGTTTTTGAGGAGGACATGAGCCTTTCAGTAGTGTAGAACTCGTTAAGTCGTTTCAAGTATTAAAATTTTACTCGAGTTTTAAACCTTTAGTAGTCGACTTTTCAACTATTGACAGTTTCGAGAGAACAGCACGCGAAAACACGCAGCACCACATGTGGATGCCCAATATGGCAGCGTCAAATGAGGGTGAAAGGAATCCATTAAGAGAGTTAATACAAAACCTCACAGGACAAAGACAAAGTAAGAGCAACCATTTTGAAGCGAACTAATTTCGTGGTGTGAGAGTGAGACTGAGACTGAGACTGAGGATGGAAGACTTTGAATCAGGCCATGCCGGATTATCCAACATGTCGGAGGGTTTTCTTCTTAGCTCTTTTGCATTTAATGAGGTTCCGTGTCCCTTATGACCTCTTAAACCGTCATGATGATTCAACACTATGAGGTTTGACAAATTCTCTCTCAAAGCTTTCCACTCTCGGCATTAGTCTCATTGACAGCCTGCGAAGTTAGTTCGTCTCAAAATGGTTGCCCTTACTCTGTCCTAATCCTGTGAGGTTTCGCACTAACTCTTCCAATGGATTCCTCTCATTCTCACCTGATGCTGCCCGGTTTAGCCAGCTGCACTATTAGAACTTTAAATAGTTGAATACTCGAATAGAGCTCTCGAGTTTTACATGTATATTTTGGCATAAAATTGAAGTTTTATTTATACGAGAGAATGCAAGGAAACAGAAGAGAGACTATATACCAGAATTCACTAGAGCGATGTACATTGTAAGAAACAAGCATGTCAGAACGCAAGCGAGAGCGTATACACACATAATAATGCTGACAAGATAAGAGAAAAACAGCGGAGTCTTTTCGATAGAATCAAAATAGTATTATAATGATGATAATATCTGCAAAAATACAAAACATATATATACGTGATTCGTAACTAAAGGGTTAAACGCAACACTATGTGTGTGTGAGAGTGAGAGAAAGGCATAAGTCCAGGTACGGTATTTCGGAATTACTAGAAATTTCAAGGGATTGACGAAAGTCGATCAATATCTATGCTACATTTGACGTTTTCGGGCGATCAAGTTCCTGGAATTAGGTGGCACTGGTTCCGCAATGTGTCACATTGAGGAATAGGAAATATTCTCCTAGATGTTTATTCAGATTTTCTCAACATTATTACCTAGAGCGATGAGAGTTCGTAAATAATATGATGAAGATTTGACCTAAAGCATAATAATAAGAAGACTTATCTGTAGATCAAATTGGCTGATACTGTAGAGATAGTCGAATCAATTTAAATTAAAGCTTTCTTACCAGATACGCTATCACAAAGATATATGATAAATTTAGTAGCATCGATGTAAATCTTCATTAATTATTCCGTTTTTAACATTGTCATTTAATTTGAGCAGTTGATCGAATAAAGATCGACTAACAGTAGTTTGCGAATGCTATATTATCAACGGAGCCGTTTGTCGAATTAATAATTGTTCTGAATGATCCCTTTTAAATATTTAGTTCTAAAAAAATTCCTATATGACAATTATACTATTTTGGAATTAAGCACATATCAACCCAGATACAATGAAACGAGCAACATTTATATGTGTAAAAAGCATGCATGCGAACGCACAAAAAAATTCTTTTCTGTTAGGAAAAAGTAAAATGATGAAAGCTTCTATTCATAATTGTTGTTTTTTAGAATACAGTGATGAGCGTTTACTCTTCCGCTTTTTTTTATTAAAATCAATAAATTTGAAAACAGTAATCTCATGACCTGACACTTTCAACGTAAAAAGTTTTTTTAGCATATAAAAATATACATTTTATACAGGTAGGAGAATTTTTTTGTTACCTGTTCGAATTCAGTAGGTCATCCTGATCGAGATCGAGTAATTCCTTCAAATGAAATTCTGATAATCGCTTCAGAAATAATTTCTGTACTGTTTTTCATGTATCTTCACAGGCTCTATGTGAATATTCGTTTTAATTTTTTGTATGCTTTAAAATTACCGAATTCCAATGACGGACACATCTAGTTTCAGACACGAGCAATAGGAGAATTTTTAAATCATTATGAATCAAACTTATATGTTAACTATTCTCTTATTGTCTTAGTTTCATTTGATCTTATCACTATTCGAAGATCATTATAAACAAAATACTTTATATCCTATCTGCATTCCTAAATTGACTGCATCATCACAAAAATCATGCATTCTAGAAAAAAAAATTACTAATTACTAAAATTTAATTGATAATTCTATGCTGCTACGTCATCATCATTACAAAAAAATGATACTAATTAATTATGAAAAAAAAATTACTGATAAATAAAAATTAACAATTACTGAGTGTTTCCGATATAGAAAAATATTCAAAATGTATAATTGATATAATAAAATTTTGTTCTCAGCTATAATATTTTTATTTTTTAGTCAATGTCCCAATATCCCAGTAGAAATAAAAATATAGAAAATGTTTTTTTTTGAATTATCTATAAAAATTTTAACAATCATTGTATGTCCCAATGTCCCATATGTAAAAAAAATATATATGACAAAGTTAATATAAAATATGTTTTAAAAAAATATTTACAAAAACTTCACCGATCATTAAATGTTCCAATGTCCGGAATGCAAAACAAAAAGAAAAAAAGCTCATATGAGATTTTTAAATATTACTAAATGCTTAATAACTCCTTGAACCGATTGTAATAAAAATAATGCAACTTATATTATTATATTATTTTGTTTCTCTTTCGAATGATAATAAAGTCATCGATCTGGATGTTGATCAAGGACTGCATATAAATAATTCTCACAGAGATATTCGAGTGCTTTTATTTCATAAATTTCATCTAGGTCACAAAAACAACGGATGCAGCCAAAAACATATGCAGCATGATGGACGACGATATATCGATTTTTGTCGATGAATGTTGGAAAATTGTCCTAACAACACTGTTGCGTTAGATGATGGATGTAAGGCTTGACACCAATCTTGTTGGAGGGACCAGAGGTTCTCAAAGGCTTGACTGCCGTATTAAAGCGATACGGGAAATACTACTTGTATATATCAGATATGGTCTAGAGGACTTTCCTCGAAAATGGCTAATGGTGCAATTTTCTTCGAGCATACGGCCAACCACACCATAACCTTCTGAGGGAACTTTCGTTTCTATTTGATGCCACCTTTCTTGTCACCCTCAGCACGATCCACTGATCACACTCCTCATCAATGTCGAACATCTTATCATCAGAAAAGAGAATTTTCATCGTCCCTTCCTTTCGGAAAGGATGAGGCCGCATAAGGATGCAAATCGGCCAACCAACAGATTACTGAAAGATATACATCATCCGATGTAGTATTATAGGTCATGTCGGATTTTCATTGTTGATGATTTTTCATAGGTCGATATAGGATAACATTGTGATGGCGCGTGCTATTATATTTGAAGGAAACATGTTATACATTTATATTATGGATAAAACACCAATTTTAGGCTTTCTTAGACTTAATGTGGATTGATTAATTGTGGCTTGTTATCGACGTTTTTGTGACTAATAACCACTTTTTGAAGTGTTCAAACGCTATTTCATATGTGGAAAATCATGTAAATGTCGTGTACTATCAATTGACGTTTGGATCTTTGGATATGTTTATCCGAACGAGCTTGATACGAGTAATGATGCACCTTCTTTAATTCTCGTTCTGAGCCTTAATTTATTTATAAGAACTATCCAAAAGATACAAAACATTCGTTTATTTAAAAATATCTACAATCTAGTTGCGCCACATATGATCTATATTTTAGACAGTGCTAATCTTAGAATAGTTTTCGTCAATAAAATTTTGACATGAAAAACTAGACCAACATGTTGCCTATGGAAAATTGTATCAGATTCCGCAGAAGAAAGGCAATTATAAAGCTATTTTCTAAACTCTTGAGAAGTTCGAATGTTAGTGACTTACTTAAAATATACATTTTTACACAATTTGACCCCGGTAATTTTCATTTATGCTTACTATTTTCGGATGATTCATACATAATTTTGTGCAGAATTTGACGCTCTTTCAACTGATCCTAATACACCCCCGTCCTTTATTAATTATAATACATAGCGTCAAAAACTCATTAACATTTCTGAAAAAGAAAAAACTCCAATAAATGATGACAAGATGTTATTTGTGTACTTCACATATTGTTCAAATATGAAAAGTTTTTCTCTCAAACGTTATTATTTGTGGAATAATTAATTCGATGAATCATCAATCAATGAAATCACATCTATTTTGGATACTAGAAATGTTGATAACATTCAAAGACATTTAGTCAACACCAAATTTTAGTAATTATAGTAATTAACAAATAATACAATTCAAAATATCTATTATATGTTTGTCTATAAATGATTTTCGTTACTGTCTTCAATTGATTTTACATTAAAAGCTTAATATATGGAATGATCTACTTTATCTCTAATTTGTCCTTCATATAAGCTTGTTTATAAATCAATTATGTAAAAATAAAGTCCAAAATTTATAACGAGTAATCCAGAGACATTATATCGAAGTAAATTAACTGAATAATTAGAAAACTTTATTATATCCATCTTAAAATTATTATAATGCAAACAACGCTGATATTTGTATATCTATCCTTATTATATCTCTTATATACTTACCCACTAAATTCTAAAATTATTTTATAACATACTAATTTATTTTTTCTTTATTTACAAATTTAATGTTTCGAATATCTAAAATTGTTTATATAAAATTCCTGAACAAAAATTTATGAAAATGTTCTACATGACAAGATTAAAATAAAAAAATATTAAAAAAACGATGAGAACAAATAGAAATATTTGAAAATAAATTACTTTAAATAACAATGGATCTAAGATTTTAACATCTAGATTGATATTTACATTAACCTAAATGCTAATGGACTTCATTTAACCATAAATTTTCGAGAATAAAAAGTATAAAACCTCTCTTTTTTTTACATTACATAATACTGAAGTATTTTATGAATTATCGTATTAAATAATATCATCGTTAATATTGTATATATCGCCTATTTATTATTTTTATTTATTTAAATTTACACCATAGACTCAATTCCAATTAAAAGCAGTAATAATTATTTTCCCGTCATTTAACAGTTAAATCATATTTTTATCATATTCAAATTTTTGAAGAAATTATTCCATCGTTAATTTTAGTTGGTTCTGCATTTTTAATTAATTTCGCATTAAAATATTGATTTACTTCTTCTATATAAACTAATTAGAAATCAAATATATATTTTATTTATCTTTTTTTTATCGTAAGAATATTACTTTTTTGTTTTATTTCGTTATTTTACTTAATATTGTAATGCAGTGCTTTGATGAATGTTTTAAGTTTAATACAATAAACATAAAACACGTCGGAATAGATATAATCTGCATTAATTTATTTTATTCAAGCGCATTAACAATTTAGTTTGTAATAAATTTTTCTTTTGATATTAATTGATTGCTGAAAAGCAAAAATTGAAATTAGCGGATTGCATTTTATTTATTCCTTGATCTCAAAGTTGGAATCACACTTCACGAATAAGTAGAGAACTAGTACAAAGGAATCTTCCTTCACTAACATACCCATTTCTCTTCAGATGCACAATCTCTCGATTGCATTCAAAATATATGGAATCCATCAGCCCTTGAAACAGGGCGGTGAGCATGTAACATTATAAAACAATGTTATTTTCTTCTGACGAAATTCCTATTGCTTGTCTTTTTCTGCACAACGTACATGAATTCATAAGACACGAAGAGGAGCATATTCTATCCTTGATCTTCTTAGGATTTACAGAACAAGTGCATTTCACATTGGTAAATACTTTGTACGTCTTCGTCTCAAAAGCACTAACAATTTCATGAGTATGTACAAATATATGAAGAATATAAAAGAAAGCATTCATTGTAAATAATGGTAGACAAAATTCAACAAGAAAGCAACCAACAACTATTAGGCTACAATCAAGTAAAAGAAAAATACAACGAATATCATGCATAAAATAAATATTTAATGCTCCAGATTCTGGAATATTAGCGGGTAGCTTATAATACACTGAGAATATTGATCAAACTAGTTATCAAGAAAAACCTAGTCTATCAATCGTATGTACGAGATGATTACCTAAGCACATTATTTTTGTCGAGTAATAATGAGTATCTATTCATGTTCTTATTCTTGAAAAAAAACGTAAATGTATTGTACATGGCATGCTAAAATAGGGCAAATATAATTAAATCCATTTAAATGTTATTCGATATTTTCTTTGTAAAATGTTCTAGAGTAGAAAAAATAGCAACAAATATATAGTTCAATTTTTTTTTTACTAAGAATAAATTTCATATTTATTGATAGAGAAGGTGCCTTCAATCAAGAAATGTATTAATCTTTTTCAAGAAAGCTCTATTTTATATAAAAAGGTATTCTTAATTGGACACAACCTATCGCATGAGTTTGTATCGACTAAAAAATTTATTTCAGTATTTGTCAATTTGATGTAGAGTATTCGATGTTATCAGAATAGTAATTATTGTACCATTTTTCGTCGATGTTACAGGTGTAAAATCATCTGGATAATTTCACTCTTCATTTGTATAAACAATTGTTAGTTGTGAAATTTCTATATGCATGCTTAAAACCAATTGAAAAGAGGCTGTTCTTGGTTCAAGAACATGGAGATTGATTGATCTAATTGTAGAAAACCATTAGATTCAGATATAGAGAAAGACGATATCTGAAATTGCATGAGCATAGAAATGTGAAATTATTCGTACTTCATTTATTTCTAATTCACCATCATCATTGTAGAATGAATCTGCTGATACTAATCTTGTTGTCGTAGTTAAATATTGTTTTTTTTAAAATTACCAATGAGAATAACTTGAAAAAAAAAAGATAATTCTTCGAACAATACTTGTTAATATACATATTGATTGTGATTATAATTATTTAAAATGGATTCATATGTGATATTGTGGATAAACAATCCAGAATATTTTAACATATTCAGATATTTGTGTTTTTGTACAGCATAATTTGCAAAATCGATGCATTAAAACCCAGTTTTTCTATACAACACGTTTTTGAAAAGCATTTGACGCGTGTGCAAACGCATCTCAAATATTTTTATCAGCCGCGTTGCAACGCATACATTTTTCAAGAGAGTTTAAACGCGTTTATTTCCTGTATATTAGATATGATTTTACCTCAAAAACTGCTGTTCTAGAAGAGTTAACTGCATGACTGAAATCATCAATTTATGGGATGGTTCAGAATCTTTACGTCCTCATGGTTTGATCTTAAGATAAAATGATTTTAATTCAAAGTCGAACCTTCAACATTTTCAGAAATATGATACCTTTTTTTTGATGTAAAAAAAGTTAGGTGGCAGTAATTCAAAAATTAAATAAAACATTTTTCTTAGATATTTTTACATAATTCGATAGAGCTTGAAGAACTCTACAAAACTATATATTTCAAAAATCCTTGAAACCATCTTTTTTCAGGTAAAAAGTTCAAAAACTGATTGAAAAATCCTAAAAGATATTTGAAAACGTCACTTTTAATCGTATCGAAGAAAACACTTGATTTTTCAGTAAAATTAAGTTTTATTCATCGTTTTTACTATCACAGACGTTTAGAAATGTATTCATTCGATGGGGTTTTTCACGCAGCTATCATAACTAATGAGTGAAACTAATGTTATTAGAAAATTGGATGTTTTCTCATATGAAATAAAAATGAATTTTTTGGCATTTTGTAAGATTTTCCACGTAGTTTTTAAAATTTAAAAAAGAAATGTTTTATTTAATTTTTGAATTACTGCCACCTTACTTTTTTTACATTAAAAACAAGATATCAAATTTCTGAAAATCTCGAAGGTTCGATATTAAAAGGTCTTCATAACCTTTATCATTTAATACCAATTAACACAATTTTTTTACGGACTTCAATCTGGTATAAAATACTTATTAAAATCATTTTACTTTAAGAACAAACCAGAGGGACGTAAAAGTTTTGAACCACTTTGCACATATATTTTATTTATATAAATCTCATTAATCTTTAAAGAAAAATATTCATATTTCTTTCTAGTAAACTATTAAATACTGTTATATAAGATTTTAATCATATGTTTCTGTTAAATAGATTGTGTGATAATTATTTATTCATTGAATTCTTCGATAAAATTATTTATTATAAAATAAAAAAATTTATTTGAAAAGAATAAGTGAAAAATCATGCTACGTGTTAAATATCTTAACTTTGAAAAAAAAATACATTTTATTTTGAATAAGAAAAGATTTCGAGTACTGTGTACAGCTCAGTGGTATATATGAATAATTTCTAATCATTATCACTTAAGGTAAAATCCACTCCATTTGCTAAGTTAGGCTGAGACCATCGAAAAATGTTTATGATGGCGATGAAGTTCAAATCTAAGATAGATTCAAATATTTCACTGAAGACGCATTTCAGTAAAAAAAATGCGTTTCTAAAATAAATCGCATCTAAAAACTTCATTTGTTTCACTAGGACCACGTTCTGATGCATTCATTCTTAGTGTTTCAAAACACGTTTTGGAGTAAAGAATATTTACATGGGAAGAAAATATTACGAAGGTTACTTGCCGTTCTATGCTTGATAGTTATGCTTCATTGATTGTTTTTTGTATTTTTATTTCATATGTAACGTCATAGATCAATCATACGCGTATCGATTACACTAGGGTTTTTTTCTATTGTCTCCTTAATATTCAATACATGACCAAAAAACAAATTTCTCATCGTTTTAAATAGCTTCATACTCTAATACCCCAGTTAGTTTTTTTCCTACTCATTAAAAAAAAGCTGCAACACAACCAGTATTTAAACCTATATCTTTTCGTTTTCGATTCATAATTGTCACAAGTGTATCTATATTTTATCCCGAGCAGATTGATAAACGTAAGTAGATATTTAATTTTTTGAAATAAACAACTACATCCACATTTACGTATTCAAGATACGAATAGGTTAAGATCTAATGTGAGTGATAAATAAATGTGAACAATTAGAAAATTATGATGACGTTAGAATATTGTCATCTGATCGAATACCATTATTGAAATTTCTTTTGACTGTATCTGATATAGGCTAGATGTAATGTTCATGGTATTCGAAATTGTTAATAAATATTCTTATGAGAGCATTTTAATCTTTACTTATCAATCAACTGAATTACTAATTGTTTTTGCTAGTTTCTATTGATTCTATATTTTAGATCATTGATAATAAACTAGCTACAATGCCTGGACAATGCATTTATGTCAATCCACGAACAGGACGAGCATTTTGTGTTAATGGTTGCAAATATAGCGGAGAGCCACCTCCTTCAAAAAAGTATTATGTATCAGGAAAATCTAGACACATGAAATTGCCTCGATCGGTCGATTTGCGAGAGTTTATGACACCAGTGGAAAACCAAGCTGACACTAGTTCATGGTGAGTAAATGTAGTACAGCGTTTAAGATTCTAACCGATTCTGGAAAAAAGTAACAGAAGAGGGAATGAATTGCAATTAATGCATAAATATTTCCAAAGACAGTTCAATCCAGAACAAATTAGTTTTTTTTGTCGTAGTAACTTATGAGAATGTTTGATTTTCATATATATCTCAAACTGTTCTTTTGCATCTTTCTGTTTTAGCACTGCCAATGCGTTAGCAGGTAAAATCATATTAGAAAAATTGAACAATACTTGATATATTAAGCTCATTCTAGGTGCATATGAATTTTTAATAATGAAAAACATTGGAAGACATATTGATGTTAGTCGTCTATTTATTTACTACAATGCCCGAATAAAAGGTGGAGCCGACCCCAACGACTTGAAGGACGAGGGTAGTTCTACTCGAGATGCTATTAAAGCATTAATCGAGCTTGGCTGTTGCAAAGAAGACATGTTTCCATTCACTGATGACAATTTGAACCGAAAACCACCTCAACTATGTTATAAAGAAGCTATAAAATACCGAATAGAAGAAAATACAGAGCTGCACGGAAGTTTAGATGAGATGAAAGCATGTCTTGCTGAAGGCTATCCATTTGTATTTGGTATGAGGATATGGGATACATTTTCTGATGCTGAAACGAATAATGGATGTGTGCCGTTGCCAGATTTCGAGAACGAAGATGGCATAATTGGTGGTCATGCTATGTTAGCAGTAGGATACAGTGATCGATCGCAATGTTTTATTGTTCGAAATTCTTGGGGAGAGAAGTGGGTGAGTTTTTTGGTGAAGAATTTGATTCACTATTGAATATAATTTTATCTGAATCTGAATAATTTATCAATTTTCTTGTAGGGTGATCAGGGCTATTGTTACATTCCATACAAGTATTTGTGCAATACGAAATATTGTTACAATAGATTTTGCGTTGTAAGCATCACAAAGAATCCAGCTCATTGTGAATGTTATAATGTGCCAAGTAGATACGACTGGCGTCAGTGTAAAAACAATCCATTTTGTTTTCCATCAAATTATGTTAATCACTATTTTGAGGGCGAATGGTTTTGGAAGCCGGACGATCCATATGATTATTATCATCCCAATGGGCAAAATCCGTCTACTGCGATAGTGCTACCAAACAATTATTCATCTTTGACACACATTCTCTGGGTAGACCAAGATATGACTGAGTTTACTCAAATGATGAAATATTTTGGTAATGATCCACGTATTCGTATTGATTCTCAGAAAACCTTTATACAGACAATAGATTACTTACTGCAAAATATGTTCAAAATTAAGCTTCATCTACACTCAACAATCTTTCAAATAATTTGTCGTATTTATCATGCATCCGACTATAGCAGTATATTGAATTTATTGATATTTTTAAATATATATCAGCTACAAAATGTCTCGATAATTGCTATTGCTGGAGATAAATTAGGTGCATTGAATCAATTTGAACGTGCGGCTGCACTAATGGGCATGCGAGATTGGAAATCTCGTATATACGTTACGGATAATAGTTCGGACTTGATCACAAAAATCAAGACTAGTCTAATCTATAAACAAGTTAGTCATTAATGATGAGAAATGAATTCTCTGAACTAATGTACAAAACATTTTAACTAACCCTCTTTTTCCATTTTCTTTTTAAGTTATACTAACAAGCAGATAAGTATATCTGCAAGCTAGAGTGTGAGGGCGTGAATCTGAATATAACTTTTGCATATTCAAGCACTTTTTTTTATTGTTTATAAAATTTTATTTTCAATAAATTGAATTTAACGTTGATCCGAACAACTGTTCTATCGATGATACAGAATTCGATGCACTGTATTAGTATCCCGAAAACTGATTTTTCTACAAAGAGACGACTACAATACTTACACTGATCATAATGTCATAATGAATAACCAATATTCTTCAGTACATAATAACAGCTAATATTTATTTCGAGATAATAAATAATGATTAATTGACAATAAGGTGCTATTGAGGAATACTTCATCAAAGATGCATTATGTTATAAACGTTGCAAGTGAGAACATTGACAAAATTCACTGAATAATTGAGATTGACGAAGTTTGAGGAACAACAGTACGCAAAGCAACGACTACACCGTCATATAAACGTAAGAGAGTTGTGAATACAGAGAAAATTGGGATGGTGAGCACACAAATACCAACAATTATCAGATTTGCATGAAACATAGTAAGCATTATAATCGATCATGATTTGTCGATCCACAATAAAAAGATTGTGAACAAGTGTCTGAATAGTAGAATTATCTAGATTGTTAATTCTATTTAGTGCTTTTCAATTGAGTCAATATGATGGATTAATATTTTTCTCAATAAGATTAATACATGCCTAGTGATAGAAACGTTCAGGAGATGATTCAAGGGCCGATTCTAGTGGATAACATGCTGCTCGCATATCTTGAATCAGTAAATATTCATTGTTGTCATTTATGTTCAAAAATATTACCGCTGGGTGAGAATACAATGCTATTGTGCCATGTGTAAAGTTTTCAGCATATGATACATTCTTTAAAACAAAATTATTTATTACTATCAGCAGCTCTATTGACAATCAATTTGAAAGATTTAAATGAAAATGTCCTGTACGTCAAAGAACTTTCTTGAAATAACTTTAAGGAATCGTAGAAATTAATATTTGTTCATTGGCATAGAAGAGAAAGAAGTTGAAATTAAACAAAAATACTTTCATGAAAATCATGTATTGTATATGAATTTAGAGTGCCATTGTTATGAGATAAAATCATATGGCCATATAGAATGTTGACAAGATCGAATCATGACAAAATTTAAATAGGACACTAAGATATTAGCATATGAACAATTAAGTGATTGATGTTTGTTTTTAAGTTATTGAATATCACCAGTTGATGGGTTGTTAATGGGTCGACTGATGGATTCATAACTAAGAGATTGACACAGAGTAAGAGACAACAAAGTATGCAAAAGAAAAATTACTTTAAAACGAGTGGTAATCTGTTGATGATGTTTAAGAGAGGATCCATGAGAAGCCCGAGGATATAGTCAAAATTCAAATTTTTAATTTGATGTCTCCATCTTAATCAGCATCATCTAAAACCTCTCAATCCAAATTTTTAGCGCCTTTCATTAAGCTGGTGAAAAATGAGTCCATTTTTTACTGCCGAACAATCACAACGACATATGTCAAATATGATCAAAAATCATCTCTATAAATTTGAGCTTTGCAAAATAAGCAAAACTTAATGAAATGACTATTGTAATAAATCACAAGAGGGAGCATCAAGCGCTGAACAAAATGAGCTATTTGTACATTATATTTTAATGAACAAGTCCAAAGTTATATGCTAAATATTGGCGCTGCTGCTTTTTTTTTACACTGCATGTTACAAATGATCCAACTCTTAGTTCACAACAGATCACACAAATAGTACGCGAACCTGAAAAACTTTCTCATTCTTCTACTCTGCTATTCTCTAAAAAACGATAATATCTCAGTTCAGTCTCTGTTTTCATGTGAATCTTGAAAATTCGATATTTTGGGAATAAAGACACAAGGGGATGAATTCTTTTCAGGTTTTTCATACTAAAACGCTTGAATACTTCGGTATGTTTTCTGGTGAGAAGGAGTCCTCTCATGAAGGCTTTTTAACCTTCACAAATTGTGGCTTTACTATCAAAACTTTCAGACATCGTTTAATACTTGCTTCGCCGCGTCTTTTTTCTTCGGCCTATTTCTAGGAATTGCAGGACCAGACTAATTGTCGAAAAATGAAAGTTATGAGAGAGATTTTAAACTCATAAAGTTTCCCTCAGTTTTTCATGCTTATTATAATATGATATTTTATGCTTGACAAATGTATTGTTATTTTTACTCAAATCATTCAGAAACTCGTAAATGTAGGAAAATATCCCGAGAACTAATACAGATACAATAGCACTATTCCGTAGGCCTTTGCAAAGACAATTCAGCTAATAAGACTTTTGAGTAAAGCGCCATGATCCTAAAACTTATATTAGCCAGATAATCGTGACTAGCCTATCCCATGATATATCGATAAACAGTATGGTCCTCTAAAATAACTCGATAGGGCAACATTTTTGGACAGGTCTAAATATTATTCGACAGCTGGTAAAGACAGCTTCCATTTGACGTGTGGACGAGACGAACAAAGTTGAACATGAACTTTATACATTACAGTCCACTGTGACTCGAGCTAGATTGACCTTTTAGTTACCCACAAACCATCAGCATCCGAGAAAAGCTATCTGAATTGAATAAAAATCAGTTTCTAACACGTTCAGTAACAATTTGGGAACAAAGAAAACGGCGATTGAAAGAGAACCTAGTGTACGACCCTCTTTTATCTTCCTTATTGAAAATCTGAAGGACTGAATGGTTCTCCCATGGAAAACGAACTATATCAGCGGATAGAGCATGCTTCCATCTATCGATCCCTACGTGCCAAATATCTCCTGAATTCCAAAGTTCCCTAAGGTTTTTCAAAATACTTCGGACGACTCTTCTCACTCCAGTGCACTCTAAGTGTGCCGACTGGTCTGAGAAACTGCTTTGTGATCACACACATTTCAACGTAGTGTCATCTAGGCTACAACTCTGGAAACACTAAACTTCATTGAATTCAGTTGATGCATGAAAAAAAAATTCGAAACTCGTAGTGCTCCGTCACCATCTTATTGATATTTCGTAATGATTAATGTGAAATATTTTGACTCGTTCTCCGTTATTACATTGACTAGTCTTTATTTTTTTATAGCCAAAATGCTCAGCATCAAACGCTCTACAAACTCTGGAAATTTCGTGGACTTCTGGAATGCTTTTGTAAATAGTGGAAGGAACCCTACAGAAGTATCCATTTGATTTTTTTCATACAAAATAGAAGAAAAAAGAACTGTTTAATAAAAAAGAGAACAATGTTTGTCTTGAAAATAATATTGAAATAAACAAAAAAAACATGTGAATGATGTACTTCATTCGTTTTCTTTAGGAAACACACGATTATATTGTGAGAAAGACAAATAAATGAGACATCGTCAGTTCTATATGTTTACCCTCTTAGATAATTTTATTGCAGCTGCACGTAGTAATGAAAAAAGTCTCAATTACATATAACTATGTTATTATAAATCAACACTCTAATATAAAAACAAAAAACACAATTTTTTTTTCTTTTTATTTAAAGATGGAAGTAAGCATATGAGTGAATATTTCGTGTTTTAACATACTCAAAATCTCATCCCTATCTTTGAAATGCCATTCCTGTAGAGACGCACATTTTGTAATGCTATTCTTTTTCTTTGTTTGAACACAAAGTATTGCAGAAGAGGGATGTGTATAATGCGTAAAACTTCTCTTTGTGACAGAAGAACAAATATTTGACGAAGTTTGATTAAAAAAAAAACAATTTCTTTTTCGTTCTTATCAAATATTAAATACAAATATTTTTCAACTTACTGGGAAAAAAAATAAAAGTAGAATATTATATCTTAAAACAAAACCAACGCTTTTTAAGATTCTGCTATTGTTCAGCTTTATAGAAGTAGTGTTCTGTAATAGCAAGATAACCATTTTCCATCTGTGAATATTAGGCTGTTGATAGATTAAATATGCATCCATACGTTTAATCTCATAATAGTTCCATATTTTTTTTCTACACAGTTTACTTTTCTAGATAAATGTCAAATTCACAGTTTATCAATTTGCCAGTTGAAATTCATCATCGTATTTTTGACGAGCTCGATGTGTGCACTATTATTGGTTCAATTCGTTGCGTTTGTAAACGACTACTTGATATTGTTAATTCTTATGATCGTTTTAAACTCAAATTTGATTCAGCAGAACAATCTTATCTAAAAGTGATTTCTCATCTCATTGAACCTTCAAAGATTATTTCACTGGATTTATCCGGTGTTTATACTGATGAAAGATCCATTAAAATTTTTCTTCAAAATTTTAATATCAATCAAATCAATAGACTTCGTTCGCTCACTCTTTTTCAAGTCAAGAACAACGACATAACTCAATTATTACCATATGTTACTAGTAATTCTGTAATTTCATTACAAGTTGATATGTGTAGACCACCAAACAATGAAATCTTGTCAATTATTTTTCAATTTATCGTTCAAACTAATCTTCAGAAATTGAAGATAAGTAGTTTGATTTACAGATATACAGAAATGGAAATGCCATGGCCAAATCAAAATACATTAGAGCAACTAAAAATCAAAAGTTGTACTTACGATGGATATCGTATCATTCTCCGTAATTCACATCGTTTAAGAAAATTGATAATCGAAAACTTTATTATAAACAATGTTAATCAAACAGTTATTTCATATACAACTGTAGCATCCAACTCTGCAAAGAGACAATGCACTTCTATTGATTCTGAAGGTACAGTAAGTTAAATATACAATTTCTAATACCAGCGAGAATCTATGCATACTACACGGCTGGTTTTTCTCTAACCTATGACATTAAACACATAATCTTTGGCCTGGAACTGGGACAGACACACACACACACACTCGACATTATGTACATAGAAGCCCTATGGCTTCATACTCTTATATCGCCTATATTTTTATGGCTCACGTTACCTTCGTCCTAATAATCTTTGTAGTTCTTGTAGCCTTCTCCCCTTATTTTTATAGTATAGCCCTTGAGGACCTTCCTACTTATAGCCTTATTCGACCTTTGAACTTTAGCCTTTAACCTGGCACAAACAGACACTGGACATTATATATATAGATACCAGGCCTCGAAACGGGCCACCCGGCCCGGTGGACCGGCCCGGCCCGCCCGGCCCGAGCCCAGCCCGGCTCGGCCCAACGAAACTTTTCTTTCGGGCCGGGCGGGCCAA
>JAJEKB010010759.1:0-16950 GCA_022393335.1 Macrotrachela quadricornifera | reverse complement strand
GAAAAAAAGTACTTCCCTCACTACTTTTGGTATGCCCTAAGTATATAAATGTAACTTTCTATTTCTATATAGATTTTGTCTACATTAAATCTTTCCCGCTGTGGAATCGGAGACAACATGGTAAAATACATAGTTGTATCACTACTCGAACAAAAAGTAATACAAACTACATAATCATTGCAGTAAAGTTCATATTTTTATTTTCATTCAGATGTTAATAACACTTAATCTTTCCAATAATGAAATAGGTGATAATGGAGCAAAGCAATTAGCCGATGCATTACAAAATCATCAAGTAATGCATTTCTTAAATTCATTATTAATCATCTTAATATTCCATTGATATGTAGACACTTGCTAATTTAGACCTATCTGGAAATCATATAGGAAATGATGGAGCAAAATATCTTTACTATACTTTAAAAGAAAACAAAGTATTATAAACCATAAACATTTCTTGTTTATCTTCAATTTTCTCACGCTTCTGTGTAGGAACTCGTCAAATTAGAACTGCTAAACAATCCAGGAAAATATTGTAAATTAGTCAATCTAGCATTTGACATACGACGTAAAGTGGTAAGTTATTTCTTGAGGGTTTTTTACGATCATTTTGATTTTTTTTAAGGCACCAATCAAGATCAATTTACAGTCAGAGGACATCAATGATGATGAGACACAATTTCTCTCTGCATTGCTCTTCAACAATAAAGTGATTTTATAGATGTACTTCTTTTGATAATGATCACATTTTTGTTTCGCTTTAGATATTATCAGTACTTGACCTTTCCAATAATAAAATAGGAGACACTGGAGCACAGCATTTAGCCGCCGTATTACAAAACAACCAAGTAATATTTTCTCTAATCATTATAATCTCCTTCATGTTTTATATTGTATGCAGACACTAACTTGTTTGGATCTTACCAATAATAAAATAAACAATCATGGAATTGAATATCTTAATGATGCTCTCAAAGAAAATAATGTAAGTCTTCACAGAGATTTCATAATCTTATTACACTTCCGTAGTCACATTTCCAATCGAGTTGTCTTGAAGGATCCAATGAGTGAATATCCATTTTCGTATAGTATACACAATAAGAAACTGGATAGTCTAATTTTAACCTACACGTACATCCTACAAGCAAAATAGCCTCAGCCACTCCTTGGAAATTATCTCATTATCTCGATGTTACTAAAAAAACGAGTTGATTCAGTGTATAATCTTAACAATAACGATGTTTTACAAGTGTGATGGTAACAAACGAGTTAGAGTATGCTTTACGTTTAGTTGCGATCGTGTAATAGAATTCCTTCAAATACGTTGTTCATGCTAAATATTTTACCGTCTTGGTTTTCGGGCATTCGCATTTAGGATTGTACTTCCGAGTATCAATACAGAGAGCACGATAATGAGATGATTGCACCATGTACTAATTCAAATTTCTCAAGGTTGAAACTATGTGGTTTATTTGTAGACTAATAAAAATGTTCTTTCTGAGGATAAAAAGTGCATTCACTCCCGTTCCCTAATCTATAGAGTATCATGATGTTTTACTCAAAAAACCTAATATAATGATATATCTACAATAATTTACATGTATCTTAAAAATAAACATTCATTTACATAGAAACTTATGAAACTACAACTTAAAAACAATCCTGGTAGCTATTGTACAGCTATTAGTGCAACAATTGAAATACGAAATAATAAAGTAAGTCATCTTTATCGAACAATTTATCATAAATTTTGATTATTTCTATCCAGAAGATCACTAAAATGAATCTTAGTGGTATGAATATTGGTGATAATGGAATAAAATTTATCAGTGAAGCATTACATAATAATCAAGTAATATTATTTAGTTATTCTTTATATTAAACATTATCGTTTTATTGTGATATAGACAATCACAAAATTAGATATTTCAAAGAATGATATTGGAGATATTGGAGCACAACATTTAGCTAATGCATTACAAAATAATCAAGTAATCAACTCTATCTTTCTTTTATATAAATTTAATTTCAACTATTTAGACTCTAGATTCACTCATATTGGGAATCTATCATGAAAAGAAAAAAGAAAATAGTTTTCGATATTCGTACTCAGATGTATTTGATCTTTTTCTTCTTATCCTTGTAAATAGTCACGTTTTTCTTTTATATAGTCTTCTTCATCAAGTCAATATCAAAACCGAATTGGAAAAGATGGAGCAAAGTATCTAGCTGATGCACTAGAAAAGAACAAAGTAAAGTATATACATTTATGACTATAGTTATTATAATCGCTGTTTTACTTTACAGAGATTAACAACATTAGATCTATCCTATAATCAAATTGGAGATATGGGCGCAAAATATATTGCTGAAGCATTACAAAAAAATAGAGTAAGTTTGACACTATATTTGTGAAACACGATCTGAAAGAGAGTGTTGAAGTGTATCGAGATAAAAATTTGGATTCATCTCCAACAGATCGTGACTGACAGCGTTATGAATAGTATCGCAGACTATAAGACATATAAAACTAAACTATTCCTACATCATCAGTTGCAGCATATATATCATGTTTCACATTTTAATCCCGTAAGAACTGTACTAACAGCTTTTTTTCTATTTTATACCATAGTCGCTAACTAAACTGATGCTTGGAAATCAGCAAGGAGAAAATACAATTGGAGATGTTGGTGCACAATATTTCGTCAATGTATTACGACAAAATGTAGTTAAATATTTCTAATATTTATTCTCATTTTCATCTTCTTCATATTTTATAAAGATTTTAACTATGCTTGACCTTTCTTCAAATCGAATTGGAGATATTGGTGTGGGATATTTAGCTGATGGATTACGAGATAATCAAGTAACATATTTATCATAATTATTTCAACTACAATAATCTTCGTTTCTTTTTTTTTTTATAGACATTGATCACTCTCGATCTTGAAATGAACCTAATAGAAAACAGTGGTTTGGAATATTTAGATAATGCTCTACGATATAATAAAGTCAGATTGTAATAAAAAATATATTTATATTAAACTAACTTTTATTCTTTACATAGACACTTATGAAATTAGAATTAAAAAAGAATCCTGGTAGTTATTGTGCAGTTGTGAGTGCAGCAGTTGAAATACGAAATAATAAAGTACGTCATCTTTATTGAACAATTTATCATAAATTTTGATTTTTTTATCTAGAAGATAACTATAATGAATCTTAGTAGTATGAATAACGGTGATAATGAAATAAAATTTATCACTGAAGCATTACATAATAATCAAGTAATATAATTAATATTTTTCTTCGACTAATAATTATATTTGCATTGCATCATAGACAATCACAGAATTAGATCTTTCATACACTAAACTCGGTGTAATAGGAATAGAAATTTTATGCAATATTCTGCAAAATAATACCGTAATATATTTCTTTTGAATTAATTCTTTCAATAATAATAATTTTATTTTGAATAGACAATTACTTCACTTATTCTTTCGAAAAATCAATTTGGCGATGATGGAGCAAAACATCTAGCTAATGTTTTGAAAACCAACAAAGTAATGGAATTTATTTTCAATTTTATCTATTTTTATTATTTAATTTGTAGACACTTACCAAGCTGATCATCCACGATGATAGTTTTAATAATAAGTATTTAATCAGTGATATTGGAGCAGAATATTTAGGTGAAGCTTTAAAAACTAATAAAGTAAGATTAATTTGTTTGATTAAAACTAATTTTTTTTTCTATTACAGACATTACAAGAATTAAAACTAAGTATGAATCCAGAAGGATATTGTGCTGTTATAGAAGCAGTTATCAAATTACGAAACAAAGTAGTTGTGCATATTTGAAACTCTATTTCCGATATTTTCAATATTCTAGACTATCACCAAAATAGATCTGGGTGGACATCAAATCCGAAATAAAGAACTACAATATTTAGCTAAAGAGTTAGAAAATAATCAAGTATTATAATGTTGATGTGTTTTTTTTTATACATAATTTTATTTTTCACGCAGACATTGACTGCATTGAATCTTCGTGGTGATAAATTAGGAGAAAATGAAGCATTTTATCTTTCTAATGTTTTAAGAAATAATAAAGTAAGAGATTGTGAACTCTTTCATTCTCATATTTATTTTCAATTTTTTCACAGGCATTGACAGAATTAGATCTTACTTATAATCCAATCAGAGATACGGGAGTACAATACTTAGCTAATGCCTTATACAACAATACGGTAAGACTTATATAATTCTTTTTCATATTTGTTTTGAATTCTTTCTCAGACACTGACAACATTAATTCTTGAGGAGAATAAAATAGGACCATCTGGAGCACAATACTTAGCTAATGTTTTAAGAAACAATAAAGTAATTTATTTTATTAACAGATATAACTTTGATTGATATTAAACCTTTTTATTTAGACACTTCTTACACTCAATATAAAATCAAATCATATTAGAGATACTGGAGCACAACAATTAGCTTCTGCCTTGAAAACCAACCAAGTAATGAATTTTATTTAGTAATCTCACGTTCACATGTAATTGTTTGGATTGTTGCACTTAGATACTCAAAGTGTTGAAAGCTGCTAGTAACCACGTTTCGTATAAACTACGAAATCGCTTGACAACAGAAGATAACAGATGGTGTTTTACGATAGATCATCATTCTTCTTCTGATGAATCTAACAATTATTATTATGAATCAGATTGATATTTAATTCTTTTATTCACATCATAATAACAAAATTATATCGTCGATTCAATATCTAAAATATTATAGATGAACATTAAACAAAATATTATTTTTCATTTTATCCTTCTAAATAAATTAATAAATCAAGAAATTGAAAACGAAAATATCTGATGTACTCAAATTAAGATGTCTAATAAAGTAACCGGAATCTTGATCTGAAATCATTTTCTAAGTACTACAATCAATTTTGATTTCGTATCAAACCCCAACAACGGAATTAAAAATAGTCACTAGACTACATGCGAAGGTAGCAATAAGCGGAAAGAGTATTCACATTCACATTAGAGGTGCTAATTGATATTTACGCTTAATTTAATTTATTTTAAATTTAACTTATTTAATTTTTGTAATTTATTAAATTAAAATTAAATTAAATTATTCCTGTTTCGTATCAAAAGTAAAAAAATTTCCCTACTTTTAATCTAATATTTCTTTATGAATCAAGCTCCAATCCAATATTTTCAATTAAATAACATGTTATGATATTGACTAACTGAGAATACAATCTGAGATATTTTGGTGCCTGCCTCGGAATAATATTTAGAAACGATTGGGACCTATCTAGGGGCAATATGTGTGATCTTTTGACGCTCACCCTTACCCTCAACTACTATTTAATAGTTCGATGATTTTGATGGATGATACCTTCACATTATCGTCTTCGATTCTCGATCAGGGATATTGTATACATGCAATTAAACTCCAACAATATGAATATGAATTTATTTCTTAAATAAATTATTTAAATACTAGTGTATCTCACAGCATTTTGTTGCGTTTTTGGCTTTCTTATCTGATTGAAAAAAACTATATATAAATATATATTTCATGAATTACATAATAAAGCTGCTCAATTAAATATAGATTTAGTCATTTATCAATTCAAATAAAAGGTGGTCTTACAGCTCGATCAAAAACAAAGAAAGAACCTCTATCCCCACTTTTCACTGCCACTACCCATGGATCACTTGACTCTGAATCCGAAACACCAGTTTGCAAGGGAGGAACTCGCGCCTAATGGATAGGAGGTTAGATGCCAATATTTGGGCCCTCCTAATCGAGAGTACGGCACTATCATCACAAACTAAAGTAATACACAGACCCCATCGCAAACGCGCAAGTAATTTAACAAACGAAATTATGATTGTCTCGAATAGAAAAGAAAAAACATATGATTCTCTCCGCTCATGATTTAATAGTAGCTTGGCAACGGCTACTTCAAACGAACGCTACAATAATATATTGTGAAGATAATGTGTACACAACTGTCCCACCTATCCATTTTAAGTAGGATTTGCAAATTATAGCCCGTGGCAAATGCAGAGCACGCTATGTTTTGAAACACATATTAACATCATTTTGTAGATCTTAATGAGCTCTATCCATGCTGCAAAAATGGCGTTGGTTCTATGAGTAATAGTGGACATTATATAGACAGAACTATCCAACCCTATATATATGTCCCATAATGTATGAACAGTGTTGTCGTTGAAAACGAATTGAGGGCAGCATATTTTCCTATACTTATTAATGTAATCTTGTGGATCTCAATGAGCTCGATTCACACTACAAAAATGGTGCTGGTTCTTCAGATAATAATGAACACCATGAAGACTTAGCTTTCCAACCGTATATATTGTTTACAAGATACGAAAAGTTTGGTCTTTGAAAAAATCTGAGAGCAGTACATTTGCCTACACTTATTAATATGATTTTGTTAGTCTCACTAAGCTTTATCTATGCTGAAATAGTGACAATTTTTAGTCAGAATAAAGTGACGATCGGTAGTACTACATGATGCTAATCTTAGCATAAATCTACTGTGATGGGGCTAATAGCCTATTTTATTGAATATAGTATAAAATGTTCAGGAAAATGGTCTTTAATCATTAAGACTGATTTAGAGGTAAAAGAGAAGCACAAATTTGAAAGCAGAAGTGATTTTCATTCAAGTCCGGTTCGTAGATCAACATGCCCCCGTCCTTTATTCATGGAATATGATCGTGTTTCAAATGTATTTTCGGTTGAGAATAAAGTAGTTCGACTTACTACAGATAATGCATGAATTAAGTTTACTAGATTTTTGATCATATTTCATAAATGAAGATGATTTAGAAGAAATTGATGATGATGATGACTTGAATGAAATAAATCTGAATATATCTGAAGGATATTGTCCTGACGATGATGATGATGATGAAGTTGAAAATGAATTTCACAAGCGAGAATAATTAGTACGACTTCCGTATTTCGTTCATGCCTTGGAATTTGTAGTAAAAGATGGTTTTAATGATAGTAAATGCACTCGGTCTGCAATGTCAAAAGTGGCTGAGATTGCAAAATTAAACCACAAAAGTATTTTAGTAGCCGAAAAGCTACAGGAGTTTCAACTAAATATTCCATCAGCTGTTATAACCACATAGAATTCACAGTTTATTACAGTTTCAAAAGTTCTTGACATATCTAATGTATATCTAACTGATTTTTTAACAGAACAAAAAAAGGAATGAACTAATACTTTCAACGAAAGATGTATCAGTATTACGTGAATTTACATAAATTTTTACGTTATTCGTCGAAGCTACTACTCGAACACAAGCCGAACAATGTGTGTCTATACCACTTGTGGCACCAAGTATACATGATAATTATTATGATTTGGAAAATGAATTAAAAACATGCAAAAAATACAAATTCAGTATGTAAGTCACTTATAAAATCATTAAAACAAAGATTTTGTGATCTTTTACTTAATCTTGAAATACCGATCAATGATCATTTAAACCGTCGAAATACATTTCATGTCTTCTCAGTCAATATATTTTTGATTTCTTCTTTTCTGGATAGATAATTTCGGCTTCGTTAGATCTTATAATCGGCTTTATCTCGAAATACAAAGTGAGTCGTATAATTATTGGTAAATATTTTATAAGCTTTTATGTCGTATTTTTATTATCTTTCCTTTTTTATTGATTCACAAAATTTATAAAGAATATATAGAATGTTACGATTCATTAAACATGAAAAATTAATATATATGTTGTTTTAGAAATCGTTTATATCAGAAGATTAAACGTATGGTCGCACAAGCAGATTTTCAAATACATAAATCCGCTGTTAATCTTCAGGATGGTGTTGATGAACAAGCAAAAGCAACAATCAACAGCTATCCTTATTTTTATAAAAAAGAATTATTTTCCATATTTATATTGTTTAGCATTGAAAGTTTTATGTATTTCAGCTACGGCTGCGTCTGCGGAACGAGTCTTCTCAAAAAGTGGATTATTGATAAGACCACATCGAAATCGATTTACGAAAGACATGTTATCTAAGTTTACTTTTATTAAATGTAATCTTGACCTGTTGAACTGATATTTCAAGTTTATAATAAAGCTTATAAAAAACAATAATAATCCTGCAATTCATAGGTTTTATTGAAAAACTTGTCTTTTGAAACTTATATTTAAATAAGTTTTACTAACATAGATCGGAGTTGGATCGAAGTTAGAGATGTAATTTAACAAGATGGAGTTAAAGTTTGAAATGGGATCTTTAAAAACAGGAGTGGAATTGCCTGGAGTTGGAGCAGTACATTCTCGGAGTTGTCCAACACTGCACCAGACTATCCTGAATCACACAGAAAGCAAACAGATCCTGAGATCGAATCTGACCAGTTCCGAGTGCACGAATGTAGTCGGAAATCAACGAATTCGATCAGCGAATATCGAAGGAAAACAGTGGATATTATCGGAATCCGACAAAAAGTTACCGACCAAATCTAATTAGCCGTGTGACAACAGGTTTAAAATCTGGTTCGATAGGATTCAACATATCCATTTTCACCTAGATTTTAGCGAAACCTACTTGCGCCAAGGAAATTCATTATTCAGTTAAAACAAGGTTAATGGAAGATGTATTAGACTAGTTACGTCCGTTTTTATTACATGGTATCAAAGATTATATCAAATTGACGTAACAAATCCAATAAAATTTGCAACAAGATGATGATCTCTTGTTTTAGCTGCACTCACTGCCCTTGTTCATACAACGTGTTATCTTTTTTTCACGTCTCTTTCTCTCGTTATTTCTTTGTTCCTTCTCGTTCTGTATCGTATTGTTTTATGAAAACAGACGATTACGCCTAGTAACGGAAATAAATTGAGGCGCGAGATGAACACAGAAGTATTATCTATACGATTAGTTTTAGTGTGTGTTTGCTGTAGTTAGTGCATATGTGTCCTCTTCGAAATCATGATGCTGTTTTATTATTCTCTAAATATTCTATTAAATAAATTATTACGCTCTTACACTATCGAGATACTCTCCCATATTAATATCTCACGATCTCAATATATACATATATATGGACATACTCGATCGTGCTGGTATCCCAAGATACAGAATAGGAAATGATATTATTGCAGAAATAAGTATATAATGAATATTATACCGAATCAAAGCTCGCCAAAAATGGGATTTATTGATACTTAATAGTAAGGTTTTTGTAAACTTTTTAATGTCGAACTTAAGAAACTTTAAGAAATTTTATACTTTAAAAATGTTAAAAAACTCACATTTTCTTTATGGAAGAAAAAACCTGATGAAATTAGTTTTTTTTCATTAGTTCTACTGCCTCATCTATTTCTAAAGACACGTATTCAATTCAGTTTGTCATGCTGCATCTATTGAATATACTTCGAAATCTGTGAAGTAGTAGAAATGAGGAACGCAACTAATTTTATGGAAAAATCTAGTTTTTTTCTTCCATATAGAAAATATGAGTTTTTTAACATTTTTAATGTATAAAACTTGTTAAAGTTTCTTAAATTCGACATTACAAAGTTTACAAAATCTTCACTATTTTGTACCAATAGATCCCTTAAATATTTAATAATAAATTGTCCAACTCTATATATATTGATTTCATATTCGTAAAAGATGCTGTTAAAAAGAAAAGATAATATGTGTAAAAGTTAGTAGTATCATGATGAAACTATAAATCTTTGATTTATTATACTTAAAAATTAAGATCAGGATTTGTTAGCTAGTTATTAGAATTCGATTCAATAAAATAAATAAAAAGTCTTGACTATGCTCAATTAATTTGATTTATTTATAATAAAGACATTTCAATTAATTGAAGGTTTTTTTTTTCCAATCCAAACAGCAACTGTTGCATAATCTTCCATACATGTTGTATCAATAGTATTATCAGCAAACCATTTGATAACTTTTTTAGATAATTCTTTATTTTCAGTATTAAATTTAATTGTTGATAATTTTTTACATCGTTCGAGAATTATTTTTATTTGATCCAAATTATTTATCGGTATTTCTAAATATTTCACATAACGTGAAAGAAATGGATGAATATTTTTTGTAATTCGATTTGATGTATGTCTATGTAAATTATATTGAATAATCAATGAAGAAAGATTATAAGCTTGTTCTAGAATATTGTTAATATCTAACCATATATTTTCATAATATTCAATTAAATAATAATTATCTATTATCATTTGAACTATTCGTGAAATATCAATGAATATGGAAAGTGGTTGTAAAGAAATTAATGGGTAATTTCGACGAAAATGAATATCAATTTCAGTCACTTTAGGAAATAATGGATGATTTATCGTTGCTTTCTAAAAATAAACTTCAAGTAACTAAAAACATTAATTATACAATTAGACTCAATTATTTGAAGTTTTGTTTAACTGTCATAAAACAAATCTTGATCTAAGATGAAACTATTTTTATCATGTATTGTGCTCACGATAACAGCGGATTTTTTAGGTCTCAAAGTCCATAAACTACCAAAACTATTTCCCCTCGTAAAACTCGACACTTCAATATTTTGAACTAAAACTTTTTGTAAGGCAACTAGGATCCAATCGGGGTGTGTGTTTTTTTGTTTTAAAAAAGATAGATTCCATGCTTCAGGATTTTGCGAAAAACGCAAAATTATGAAAAATTATATAGCATGGCTAGAGGACATCTAGATACATCTTTAAAAATAAAAATTAGCTCAGAAAAGAGGGTCTTTGAGTCACTTTTGAATCGAGACTACATGCATCATGTACTCGCCAATAAGTTATGAAAATCCTGAAGAGTTTTGGACAACAGCTTATTGATCCGAAGGTACTGTATTTTTACGATATTTTTTTAATCGAATGCCATAATCTTCCTCGGACTGATTTTCGACTTGGCACTTTGCATAGAGATAGTCTTTAAAGAGAATAGTTTATTATGAAAGATTGAAATCTTTTCAAATCGGCTCGTAGACCTATCTCTGTGCAAAGTGTCAAGTTGAAATTTGAGAAACTATTGGCTTGAACTCTTTTCAGGATTTTCATCACTGATTAACGTCTACATTATGCATATAGTCTCAATTCAAAAGTGATTTAATAATTCGTAAGCTTCCATCGTCAGTATTATATTTTGAGTTATAAAATTCAATAACATACTTTTTCTTGAACATTATTGTCTACTATTGGCGTAGTCAAATCCACACTCAATGACTTAATATTATCCATCATTGATAAATCATTACTCAACATCGAAGGATAAGTAGATGCCGACAATTTTTTCCAATTAGGTATATAAAATAGATAAGATTTACATATTGGTAATGAATAAAGATGAATAGTCTGTGAACATTCATTATCACATTCACAATTAATAAACCATTTTTTATTTTCAATCCAAAATAATGTTTGAAATGAACTTATAATAAATTCAAGATCTGATAAAGTTTGTTTAGTTGATCTCCATTCACTAAAATAAAATTCAAATTTATTTAAATGAATTAAATTTATTCGAATAAATTGTTCCCATTGTTCACCATCTTGTATTTTTGTTTCATTAATTATTTTTAAATAACAAAGTGATGGTGTTAATAATAAAAATGCTTTAAATTCATCGAAACTTGCAGAAGAATCATTAATAGTTATTGATATTATTTGTGGAAAATATATTGAAGATGAATTTTTAATCATTCCTCGTGAAATTCTATTTAGAATAAGTGTATGTAAATAAGGTGAATATCGAAGAATATTATTAAAATAATCTTTTTGAATATAACTATTTATTGTCAAATATTGAATTGTACAATTATTTGACCATGAAATATTTGCTATTCTTTCATATTTTATATTAAATTCTAATTTACGAAGAGTTGATTGAGAAATTAATGATGAAATAAGATTACAAGTTGTTTGTATATATCTATTATTGTATTTTTTAATACTTATTGAAAATGAAATAAGTTTATTATGATTAATATATTCTAAAATAAAATTTAATTGATCTTCATCAATATAAATAAGTGTTAGATAACGAAGTCGAGTAAATTGTTTAAGATAATCAAATGAAATAAATAATTCTATTTGATTTGATGTTCCATTATTATTTGAAAGTGTTAATGAAATAATATTTTTTGGATTTATTAATCGACAAAGAATATAAAAATTTGATTTTGATATTAATTTCAAATTTAAATTATATCGATTATAATTATTAACAAGTAATTGAAATAATTTCGATACTGATCGAATTGAAAATATGAGTGTTTGGACATCAAGATTATCGAATATTCGATAAAGTAATTCGACTGGTAATGTTTCAATTGATAGATTCATATTATTTAACACCGAAATGATGATGACAATATTTGCAAGCTTTTAATGTGTATTACTCATAATGATGCATATATTTATCTGTAATATAAACTAAATACAGAAAAGCAAAAAAAATACCTATTATATTTTCTTTAGAACAAAAGAAAGAAAAAAATCAGAATAATCGAAGCGAATCATCTGAAATGTCGCATTTTGTATCAACTTTATTTAATCAAATACTTATCTAAACTTGTTGCGAACAAACATTTATGATATATAATTAACTGCTTAGTTCACTATTTTGATGTGTCATAGTCTATATGTTAATTATCCATTTACTATTTTGTTTCATACGTGTAGTTATATATAACTAAACTGATTCGACGTAGGGATGCACCAGTCCAGTTAACTGGGTACCCAGTGTCACTGGGTATTTATTTTAACTGGACACATATTCAACTGGTTTATTATTTATAAAATCATCAGTAGTTTCCTTTGTGCTAGGTATCCATGAGTCCAGTTAACTGGGTGCCCAGTGACACTGGGTGTATATAGGATGTGTAAAAATATTTTTCCAGACGGATAACACTATGATTTTAAATAGCATACATAAGGATCTTAATAACAAATTAAAGTGTATCAAAAATGGAATTTATTCATGCTAAATGTAGGGATGCACCAGTGACAGTTATTAACTGTCACTGGTGCATCCCTAATTCGACGTAGTTAACTTATACATTTTCGTCTATCTTTCTTTTAGGAGTTTCTTGACTATTTTTTATTTAAGAATATTTTGAGAGGTCACTAAATAGTCAAGAATGGACTATATCGAAGCAGTTCGCTCAAAATTTAATGGTTCAAGATGGTTAGATTGACGACCTGGCCATCTCAAGATTTATTAACACATTCAACTTGATGGATCCCACCGGTAGGTTCTGTCATCCTTTGATAATGCGTGACCCATAATGCCTAGCAAAATGTTGCACGTCGTATTGTAATTCGTAAAGTTGTTTCATTAGGAAAGTAAAGCGTATTTTAATTTATGTTGTTTTTTGTTTTTAAAAACAAGCAAAATTCAATGCAATCAATTTTTGTTAGAGAGTGGTGGAACCAAGGGGGAAAAGACTATTCGGGCATTCCCATCCATTCCCTTCCATTCCCTTCCATTCTCTTCCATTCCCATCCATTCCTATCTATTCGCACATATTCTCATCCATTCGCATCCATTCCCATGCATTCGGGCCCTCATCTATCTAATTTTGGACGGGTAGCCAGATCCTCAAGTCTATACATCTGGGAATGTCTTGGATTGTCATGAGCTGCTATTTAGAGGTACTTTTTGGTTCTTATACGCTATTTTTTAAAGATACCTTTAGGTCCTCATGAACTACTATTTTGAGATACTTGTAGACTCTCATGAACTCTGATACCGACATAAACTTGGGTTCTTTTAGTCTAGTATATGGATGTACTAATTCGAATCCTTAGAATTGGTTAAAATTGATTGAAATTGGAATTGGAATTGGAATTAGTTTAAATGAGTTTGAAATGATTAGAATGACTCGATTTACCTAAACGTGCTATGAAATCCTAAGAATTAATATAGAATTAGTTTATAGCTGACTGGAATTGGGCCGAATTGACTAGAGTTCATATGGAATTGCTTCGAAACTCACTAGAATCGTGCCGAATTAACTACAAATACCAAGATTTTATATGAACTATAACTAGCTCAAACTCATTTGAGACAGTTTTAGACCAATTCCATACCAATTTCTTGGATTCTATAACATTTTTAGGTAACTCAAACCAATTCAACTTAATTCCAGACTAATTGTTATCACTTCTAATGTCAATTCCTACCAATTTCGATGATTCCAAGACAAGAATTGGTTGGAATGGCAACTGATGCATCTGTAGACTAGTGGTTATATGTACCCTTAGGTACTTATTAGGATGCACCCGTTCCAGTAGACTGAGGCCTCATGAATTACTATTCAAAGATACCATAGGGTTCTCGTGTACTATTATCTGGACGTATGCCAGAAATTCTTATATGCTATTATTTAGATATTCCCTTGTGTCCTCATAGCTTACTATTTATAGACACTCTCGAGTCGTCATGCGCTACCATTTGAAGGTATTCTAAGGCCCTCATGTTCTATTATTTACAGACACCCTTGGCTCATCAGGTACAATAATCGGGAAGTGCCCTTAAGTCTTGATGCTGCGTTAATCCTTTCGTCATCCGTCGCTCTACAAGAAAAGCGGGGTGAAGTTTTCTTTTATTGTGAAAGTTATAAGTTTGCGCGTGTGCTCTTTTTGTGGCACTTGTTTTTCATTCTGCCATTAAAATTCAATTAACGCACAAATAAAAGAATCTTAGAATCTATACAAAGTTTCACTACGAAAATGGATATATTTTATGTTCTGCGAGAGGAATATGCAGTGATCTGTTAACTATAAACCAAGAATTCTGCATTTTGGAGAGATAGATAGGTCAAACTGCTGACTATCATAATAGTTTATATCGTAGAATTCTACACTGGCATTCCCATTCAGATACGATGAACTCCTGTATAATGGATATCAGTTATACTTCAGTATCTTCAAAAAACTATATTTTTCAGTGAAACGTTTATGCTTATTGCCACAAAATTTAGTATAAATTTGCATCATTTGGTTTATGGCCTGTACATAATTTCCTCGCAAGAAAAAATCTAAGAGATCGGTGCTGTTCCAAACGTTGAATCTTGTCAATACCTCTGAAACAACTATGTTATATTAATATGGATTGATATATATTTTCCTGCATTCAAAAGCTAATAGTGTTTGTGATTTTTCTGTTGACAGAAAACGTATAGGAAGCAAATCAATTGAAACAAAGGTGATCTATAATTAAATATCAAGAAGCAATGAGTTGATTTATTAGTCTCTGAAAGCATCTGTTCTGCAGTCATTTTGGGTACCTAGCCCCCTAATGTATCTGGAAATCGACAACCTTGGGACTGCGCTTCTGTTCCGTGTGGACTTCTATTAAATAGTAGATTAATATTCTGTGTAGGATTGGCAGCTTAACATTAGCATTGCATTAATTAATACTAATTTTAATACTTTTGTATAAGGATTAAAAATTTATTTTAATGCTTCTGCATTAGCGTTACAAAAATAATTTAATACTGTGGCATTAGCATTGACTTAGCATTAGTATTGAATTAGTATTATTGAATACTGATGCTTATGAAAAAGACTATTAAATAATGGTAATTTAATACTAGTTTTAAGTCAATGGTAATGCGAAAGTATTAAATTATTTTTGTAACACTAACGCCAAAGCATTAAATTATTTTTTTTAATCCTAATACAAAGTATTAGCATTTTCCGAATACTAATACTAATACTAAGCCGCCACCTCTAATTCTGTGAAGAGATATTGATGAGACATAAGAATCACAGAATACAGTCATACAGTGGCATATAAAGGCCCAAGGATGCCTCTAAATAATAAAATTTGATGACCCAAGGGTACCTCCAAACAATAGCCAATGACGATCTAAAGATACTTCTAAATAACAGCATATGAGGACATACAGGTGTCTCCAAAGAGTAGGCAATGACGACTCCAAGGTATCTCTAAATAATAGCATGTGAGGGTCCAGTCTACCAGTTGTGAAGTGGAACTAGAGGATTTCTATTCTCATGTGTTCCTATTCATTCTCAGCCATTCTCATCCATTCTCATCCATTCTCAGCCATTCCCATCCATTCCCAACATTCGCAGCCATTTCGATTAGTCTTTTGCCCCTCGAGTGGAACCCATCCGTGAGTCTCATCATCACGAATATGTTATTAAATACTGCTAATTGAAATTGAAGTGAAAATATAGATATTATAATATTTTCAAAAAGAAAAAACTACGTGCCGAAGAATGTGTCATAGGTTGGCTGGAAGAAATATGGTGTAACGAGCACCTCGTGTCATAATTTATGAATTTAATATGTCGTAAAATGCGGCATATCCTAGCCAGATAAAAAGTTTAAAATAAAGCGCTTTTACGTGTTAGAAATAGCACAGTTTTTTCACAAAGTATTGCTTTGAAATGTATGATTGTTTTTCTGCGGAAAAGCATGTTGAAACACAATAGTACGCGCAAATTTAATGTTTCCTATGCAAGCCTTGTCTATCTAGGATGCGACATATTTCATTTTAGAATATGCGAGTTCTTATATCCTCCCGGCCAAAATAAACGGAACAGCTTATTTTTCCAATTTTTCCTCACTCCTACATTCGTTTGCGCTCATTTTTCTAACATAGTTGCATCCTTGATTATTTGATCTGTCCTGAAAATTTCGGCCATATAACACGAGTTATTACTGAGAAAATTGAAAATCTCTGTTGTACACTCATATAGCAGTGAAACGAAAAAATAATGTAGCGATGAGATTGTTTATTTAGCCATCATATTTTTAAAAAGTAATTACATATTTGAAATCAGCGTCAAATTCTGACTCAAGTGGCATATTTTTTTCTATTAAAAAATCGCCTTTGGATTTCGT